>JADBJO010005525.1:116956-126956 GCA_016801955.1 Conus betulinus
CATACATACATACATACATACATACATACATACATACATACATACATACATACATACATACGCACATACATACATACATGCATACATACATACGCACATACATACATACATACATACATACACACACACACATACACATACACACATACATACATACATACGCACATACATACATACATACATGCATACATGCATGCATGCATACATACATACATACATACATACATACATACATGCATGCATACATACATGCATACATGCATACATGCATACATACATACATACAAACATGCATAAAAAAAACACACACAAACAAGAGGAGAAACAGGCGCTACGTCCGATTGTTTTTTTTTTTTTTTTTCTTGTTTTTTTTCTCCTCTTTTTTTCTCGTTTTCTTTCTTTCTTTCTTTCCCTTTTTCTTTGTGTTTTTTCGTCTTGCTTTCTTTCTCTTTTTCTTTCTCTCTTTCTTTCTTTCATTTTCTTTCTTTCTGTCTCTCTTTCTTTCTGTCTGTCAGCCTGTCTTGCTTTCTTCTTTCTTTGTTTTCTTTCTTTTTTTCCCCTTTTTTTTTTTCTTCTTTCCCCTTTTCTGTCTTTTTTTTTTCTTTTTCTTTTCTTTGTTTATTTCTCTCTCTCTCTCTCTCTCTCTCTCTCTCTCTCTCTCTCTCTCTCTCTTTTCTCCTGTTCTTATTTTCAGAGACAGTTCAGGGGAATTACATCTACGCCACTCATTTCGGCTCTCTGTGCACAGCTACATTCTGGCTTGTCCCCTCGCACCTGCAGTAAAGTCAGTCCACACCGAGCAGTCAATAAAAAAAAAAAAAAAAATCGTCATGGCGCTGCTGTCGAGTCACTTCGGTGGTGTTCAGCGGTGCTTGTTTTTATCCCACGTACCCAGGACACTACCACCTACTAGGTCTCCTACTGACGACAATGACCTTTTTTTTTTTTTTTTTTGTAGCGGAGCCAGTCTGAGTGAGTGAGCTTCCTCCGGAGAGTGTTCAACAACGGTCTCCACGAACAGGCTGATACCGGCGAACTCAACAAAAGGTGTAGACGTGGAGAGGATAGGAAACTGAAAATGGTATCGCGATGAAGGTGAGATATGAAGAGCCACTGGATTTCAGATTGACCCCAAATGTTGATCGAAGAGGATGAGGATAATGAAAATGATGCTATGGAGTACTTACTTATGATCTGAGACTGCACGACATATCTAAACTCTACACGTTTTTTTTTTTTTTTTTACATTATGTATCCCGGTGTCGACCAGGCCCGAAGGACACAGACATCTGCTGTGTTGGTCAGAAAGTTTTGTATCACACTACAAGAGACTCATCCATTAAGTGGATGGAACTCAACTGTGCGGCTTCACAGTTCCATCTTAGTCCATGGCAAACTCATCCTGGAGATGGTCTCCCTCTTTGGAGACTATAAGCTTGCTGAAGGTTCATTTTGAGAAGCATTTATTTCATTCCCCATTCACCCACTCAAGCACATACTGTCAGTTAGGCAGAATCATCTACCACTGCAGATATGAAGCTTATCACCCCCTCTATTTTTTACAATCTGAGACATAAGAGCAAGCTTTGTTTATAATTCAATATTTCTTGCAGTCATTGCAACACCTAGCTGTTGTGTTTGTGATCTTACAAGGATGACGAACATGAATATGGCACTCGCGAGCGCATTTTTCGAAGAATTTTAGTTTTGATCATTACGGACCTGAAAAACAGGAAACAGGGCACTTCAAGGGTTAAACTCTGGAAATAGGTACCAGAACATGAGACAAGGAATCTTGATTTTGGTGTGACTCGATCAGGCAGACGTGTATGGCTCAGTCCTTTGCAAAGTGAAGAGAAAAAACATATAGACCAGTGTGATCTCCCTGACAAATGCCAAGTCTGATGCATGCAGTTCATGGTGATCCCAAACCGTGCCTGATCTCTATTAATTTACAATACCAACATTAGTACAGTGGAAACAATGGAAACCAACATCAACAAATTCGCAAGTAAACGGCTTGGTGTTCCATCTGGTCTCCCTGAAATTGCATTCTACTGCACTGTCGACGAGAGATGCTAAAATTACCACTGCTATCCACCGACAAGAATTTCAAAGTGAAAATAATTGACCATGAACCTCGCTCGAGAAACATGATTGTGATATCACTCCTACGCAAGCTAGAGACTGGTAGAAATTGGAAAGTTCGAGAGAAAGAGGACTTAGAAAAGGAAAACTGTAAGATCAAAGATATAACAGGATACACCCAAATCAACAGAAAGGATATAACATCAACGCAATTCATAACATCTGCTTTCTGCCCCCATCTTCGGAATAAGTATGTCTTGCTTTACATCCACTTATTGCGAAAACAAACAAACAAACGAACATTCAATGAAACAAGCACACACACACACACACACACACACACACACACCACACACACACACACACACACACACACACACACACACACACAAACAAACAAAACTAAACAAAAACAAATGGGAGGCATGGTATTACTGCAGATTGAAAAAAACAAAGAAAGAAACAAACAAAAACTAACAAAAAAAGCCAAAGAATCAGAAAGCAGCCCACTAACTTAAAACTTGATTCTGTCACTAAACGCTTAAACCTAGAGCTCAAAATCGTCATATCAAGTATAGCCATTATAATACTACTACTAGAACTAATGGTGTTACAAAGAATGGCTTTTATGCTGAACAATCTAATAGGGGGGAACACTAATGTAGGCTAACAATTCTTCCGCCATTACACGAATGACTTGGCAAAGATGTTAACATTTCGATAAAGAATGGCTTTTAATATGTGAGCACATATGTTTAATAACGTCAACATAAAGCCAATGCACATTGAAGCGTCTGTCGTCTTATCTACATTAAAAACAACAAACAACAAAAAAAAAACCCCAAAAAAAAAAAAAAAAAAAAAAAAAAAAAACAAAAACTATTAACATGAACTGCATTTTTTTAGTTTGCATAGCTGTAGTTTAGTTTCTCTTTATCTTCATAGAGACACAAAGAGCAGCACAAGTGCTCACAAACGAGAGGTATGTCCAGTTGACATCACGAACTAGCACTTTCACGGGATGTGCTGGTTTTTTTTTTTTGTTTGTTTTTTTTTTTTTTTTTTGTTTGTTTTTTTTCCAGCTCCCGGCTGACTTGTGACAATTGATCCCCTTTAACATCCCCTCCCCCACTTCAACCGGTTTCCTCCATCCTCCTTCTTTACTGCGAATAAAAAAAAAAATGAATGTGTAATATATTAGAATACTCTCCGGAAATATACTTTGTTTCCATATAAGAATGAAAAACATTATTAATAAATGATTGTTCTTTACACAGTATTGTTTCTTGTGATAATTGATAGTTATGAAAAAAAAAAAAAAAAAACGTCTATCTATATCTATCTATCTATCTATCTATCTGTCTATCCATCTGTATGTGCACGCATGCGCGCGCAAGTGTGTGTGTGTGTGTGTGTGTGTGTGTGTGTGTGTGTGTGTGTGAGAGAGAGAGAGAGAGAGAGAGAGAGAGAGAGAGAGAGAGAGAGAGAGAGATGAATGAATGAATGAATGAATGAATGAATGAATGAATTGATGATGAATGAATGATCTGATGAGGTAAGCTTACAAAGCCCATTCTTATACAGGGGTTTGGTTGGGATAGGGCTGATCGGAAATGATCATCAAAGAATACACACGAAGAATCAATGTCAGAAAACAGCATCGCGATGAGGAAGCCAAATCACGGAAGCAGTCAATAAACACCGATGTGGTTGTCATTTTGATTACCAAGAAGTGTCTCCGAAGTCATTAAGATTCCCTTTCTCTACAGCTGAATCGCTGCTGGAAGTCAGCCGCACATTTTCTCTGTTAGTAAGATGAACGCTGTCGATGTTTCTCATCATTTCCTGTGGGCACCCGTAATGTCACTGACAAGTCACGTTCTCTGGAGGGTCGTTTCTGTTGTTCATTCACCGGAGGCCTGTCCTGATCACAAACCACATCACAGCATTCATCAACACGGTCAGCAATTGGACTTCACTGATCCAAGGTTCAACATCGTCAATTCATCTTGTGCCACTGTCACTAACATCTTTGTCACTCTGCTCCGAGTCGATCGCTGTCTGCTTGTCGCTGTGCCGTGTTTCTTCTGCAGGCTGGGTTACAGACGGAGAGAGGTATTTGTCGTTCTTTTAAAAAAAAAAATCTCATCACATGTAGCAGGGCTGTCGCTGGTTCTGTCTACGTGATGAAATAAATTAGGTGGTGTCGCAAAAAAACAAAACAAACAAAACAAACGAACAACAAAAACAAACAAATAAACAAACAACAAATAAAAGAACGGAGGGAGAACATACATTTTCACCTTTTTTCTTTCGGTTGTTTCTGCAGATCTTTGCTCTATGTCTATCCCTGTTCAGCTGCGACGGGCACTTACGACGATACGCAATGCTGTGGCCTTGACTTTGCATGGGTGGGGGGCTGGTCGGTAGTTGTAATTACTCGTAGAATGACAACAATCTGATTTCCTCTGCCCTCTACTTTTGTACGACCACAATGTCATTTCTCCATGGCAGCGTAGGCTGTGGCTCCTAATGTGATGATGAGAGAACTTCATGAGGCCTGGTGGACGACCTAACAGTTGAAGGAAGTAGAAATTCATCGGGAGCGGCTGAAGTACGTCTTGTCGGGGGCCGGACAAGGCGGGTCACTCAGAGAGAGAGAGAGAGAGAGAGAGAGAGAGAGAGAGAGAGAGAGAGAGAGAGAGAGACGAGAGAGAATATAAGCAGGGCACACAAACAGAAACTCATACACATCCCCCCAGCGGTCTCTGCCTGCCTGCCTGTCTGCCTGTCTGTCTGTCTGTCTGTTATCTGTATCTCCCTCTTTTTTTTCTCTCTGTCTGTCTGTCTGTCTGTCTGTCTGTCTGTCTGTCTCTCTCTCTGTCTCTCTCTCTCTCTCTCTCTCTCCTTAGCGTCTGGATAGTATAATTTAATGCACAGGACGTTAGTCTGTCTGACTCTTCTGTCTGTCTCTGTCTGTCTGTCTGACTCTGTCTGTCTGTCTCGTCTCTCTCCTCTGCTCTCTCTCTCTCTCTCTCCTCTCTCTCTCTCTCTCTCTCTCTCTCTCTCTCTCTCTCAGAGCTCTTCCGCATATACAAATTAGACGTTAGCAATCAAAGTCGCCAATGATAATAAAAACTCTTTCGCGCAAGCACGCATGTGTACACACACACACACACACACACACAACACACACACACACACACACACACACACACACACACACACACACACACACGTACACATTTTTTACATTTTTTTTTCAAAAAATGTTGGGATGGTGGCAAAATAACCCCTAATTTGGAAACACTCAATTATAATTCATATTCATAAAGAAAAAAAAACACTCAGTGATATAAACAGCTATCGACCAATATCATTAACATGTAACACATGTAAATTGATGAAAAATACAGTGTTTTAAAAAGACTACTTCATCATTGCAATATAAAAAAAAAAAAAAAAAACTGCATCATTCTTATCAACCAAGTTACATTCCAAGCAGGCAGGCAGATCTACAATAGAACACTTAGTAAAACTTACAACACACGTAAAAACACATCAATTTGCACGTCGTAAGAACATCCTCGCTACTTTTTTTTTTTTACATTCGTAAAGCCTAAGAACAAGTGTGGCACAAACGACTAATGTACAAAATAAAGAATATCGGAATCAGTGGGATCATGTACAAATTTGCTCAAGATTTCCTACAAGGTAGACACATTCAAGCAAAAAAACAGGAAATACCTATTCCAACCCAAGACCTTTACAAATGGGTTTACCCCAAGGTTCAGTATTTTTTCCCCAATATTATCTAATATTTTTAAACTCCAACCTCCCTAAAGGTCTTTCTAAAGATACTGAAGTGGCTCAATTTGCTGATGATATATGCCTATGGACAAAAGCGACAATGAAAGAAATACACCATCAAGATCACTAAATTACATCAAAATAAAGTATCAACATGAATTAAATAAGATCAATGATTTTTTTTTTTTAATGTAAACAGTTTTTTCTCTATAAAAAAAAAAGAAAAAAAAAAAAAAAAAATATATATATATATAGTGTGTGTGTGTGTGTGTGTGTGTGTGTGTGTGTGTGTGTGTGTGTGAGAGAGAGGAGAGAGAGAGAGAGAGAGAGATTCTCTTTAATGATACGATCCAGGACAACTTCATACTTTCATGTTGGATGGCATTGTTTAAACTATGCAAAAGTGTCAATTTTGGGGGTGTTATCTTAAGTAGCAAGTAATGTTGGAACGCTCGTATGAAATATTTTTAAACAAAGCAAGAAATTCCCTAAAAATAATTAGCAAACAACCTCGGGGACAGGATTTCAGATTTTATTAACCATCTTAGCAACTGCCCTTACACGCTCAAAACTAACTTATGCTCAAAACGTATTTTTTAAATAAACTTCAGAGTACTGGTTGCAAAGCTTATAAAAATTTGTCCCCCCCCCCCCCCCCCCCCCCCTTGGCGTCCCCCCCCCCCCCCCCCCCCACCCACACACACACACACACACACACATCTAACTTAGGGACGTATAATGAAGCAGAAATCTTACTTCTTGCAGAACTTCGGAAAGCTTCTACTTTAAAAATTTATCTTAAAGAGCTTTTCACAAGGCAATTTTAGCTCAGAAGAAGTATGTTTAAAATCAGAGGAGGATTTTCGGAAAAAACGTGTCCCAAAATATACTGTCAACAAGGTCTATTTAGTCGTTTTTCTCCGATCTTTTAAAGGATACCCCAAAGAGATAAAAACAACATTGCCCAAAAGCCCACGTATTCACCTATTTCAAAATGGGAACAAAGGAAGTAAAGCCCTTCTTTGATATAGATTATACAGAGATTGTATCAAAAAAGGATTGTCCACAATACCTTAAGAACATCTTTTTTACGCTCATTTAGAAAGTAACTACACTTATCATTTGAATTTTTTTTTTTTACTGATGGCTCAGTGCTAGATAATGATAACACGGGAGCAGCCTTCACAAACCCTGGTTTTCAAAATAGAAAAGCTTTTCTATCTGGTAAATAGTTATCGATATCTAGTGCCGAACTAATTGCTATACTTAAGCCGTTAGATTTAATCCTAAATGTTCCAATAAATAATTTCCAAATTATGATAGGTGTTAATTATAAAGCAGCAATCCACTCGATTAAGTGTGCATGTTCTTTATTCGATCGACTTGATATGGTATTATAAATCCATCATTTAATTAATCTTTTATCCAAGGCAGGCATTACTGTTACTTTTTGTTGGATCCCCTCTCATTGGTGGTATTGTACCCAACGATTGCGGTAGATCAACTTGCAAGAAAAGCAGCTCAAAATGTCAATTACGCAATACCAATTAACATTCCATTAGATCTGAAAGAATGGTTCTTTTCAGTTATAAATTCAACATCAAGAGAAAAAGGTCAAAACATTCGCTGATCAACTCAGACATCCAATATTATCACAACTGTGTAAAGTTTAATGATGGGTACAAGAGGAAAACGTACAAACAAGTCTCTTCTCTTGTCTAGGGAGATTGAAAGCTTAATCCATACATTTTTGTTTGAATGCATGATGAAAAAAAAATATATGGTCATAACGCTAAATGTATGTGCAGGGACACCTTAGTATCAGTCATTTACTAAGTCGATGGCCCAGAGCAAGTGAACTCTTTAACAAATTCGGGTATTGATGGGTTACACTGAGCATCAACTTCCCTTACCTTTTACATGTATTTTAAACAGTTGCTTGTGTTTCTTTAAATCAGTTTGCAAATGTTTATTAAGTTGTTTCAACTGGCCTTTATCTTTCGATCTCATCTCTACTCAATTTCATTTGTTTTTGATTAGATGGAAGAGGGGAAAAGGAGAGGGGGGGGGGGGGGGGGGGGGGGGGGGGGGGGGGGGGGGGGGGGGGGGAGGGGGGGATGGGGGGGGGGGGGGGGGGTCATTTACGGTAGTTTAATGGGGACGGGGGGACTCCATCCAATTACCTAAGCTTCATTCACCCACACTTGTAAAACTGTCCTGAATCAACTGTAGTGGAAGGATTTAATATTAAACAACACACACACTTCCCACACGCACACCACACACATAATCACAGCACCATACAACAACTCATCTCTCTCTCTCTCTCACACACTCTCTCTCGTCATCTCTCTTGCTCTTCTCTCTCTCTCTGCTCTCTCTCTGTCTCTCTCTATCTCTATATATATATATAGTATATATATATATATATATATATATAGTCGTGTGGTGTGTGTGTGTCTGTGAGTGTGTGTGTGTGTGTGTGTGTGTGTGTGTGTGTGTGTGTGTGTGTGTGCGTGTGTGTGTGTGGTGTGTTGTCTGTCTGTCTCTCCCGTTCCGTGGTCAAAAATGTGCTCCACTCACTCCAGACAAAACTGCTGGGCGGATCTTTCGAACATTTTTGTAGGTATGTTCACTATGGGTCAGGATGATGATCAATGTTTATATTTTACTGTTATAGCGCCGTTTACTAACGGCTATAACGGCCCGTAACGGGTTTTTTCTTCTTTATGGAATATTTCAGAGAGTATTTGATCCGATCTTTCTGAAAATTTGTAGGTATGTTCATTATGGGTCACAGATGATGGCCGATGTTTACCAATGTAGCCATTACTAACGGCTATATAACGGATATACCCGTTTTGTACCTCATTTATGAGATATTTCATGCGTATTTGAAGATAAAACTGGGAGTAGGTTTATATGCTTTGCATCTTGTTTTACTACCTACCCTTTGCTGCTGCTGCTTTAGGGGTGCTGTTGAAGGGTTTCCATAGATGGAATATTAATATGTTTTCTTTATTTGATATTTTTCAACTTTCCTTCTTACCCCCACCCCCTCCCACCACACACACGCACTTACCACCCCCCACCCCCCCCCCCCCCCCTTTTTTTGTGTTCAAATCGTTTGACAGGCCATTACTATAATGATGGAAGAATTGATATCCTGGACTCGTTTGCTCCCACTATTTAGTTGTACAACATTCTATTATTTGTTCAATCAGTGGGAAGACAGCATCTCTTAGGAGATCCGAGTAAATGTTGTTCTGGCGCTAATCTGAGCAATTCTTAGCCCTGATATTGCTTGGGTTATTGAACAGCAGAGCTGACCACTCAGACTGTTCCATATCTTTTGATCTCCCTTGCATCCTTGAATGGATCCTGAGGCATAGGCTCAAAGATTGTCCCCTACACTTTATAATACTGTTTGGATAATGTTCTTAGTTTTTTCAGGAAGTTTTTTTTTTTTCCTCTCCACACTTTTCGGTTTGTTTTCATTTTACTATCCTTTGCTGGCTGCTTTGGGGGGTGCTGTTGAATTCTGTTTTGAACCCTTGGTGGTGAGAACACCACAGAATTATGGACTGTGGTGTGGTCTCTCTCTTACACCAAGAGCACCGACACGGACAGCCGTATCTCCCTGATGAATCCGATCCAGCAGATGAAAGGCCCTAGGAGGCAGAAAATATTAGATCTGCCTTCAAGAGGGATTGTGATAGTTCCCTCATGCAGCTAGTGAAGGGTTTTTCATATCTTATAATATATTTCCTTAATTTTGCTGATCCCTAAGAGGTCGAACGGCGTTGCGTTTTTGTCTTGTGACTCGATTGTCCACGTTTCTCTGGGCGGTTCGCTTACATTTGTTTAAGGTTTGTTCAGATTTTCGCCTGCCAGTCGTCTCACTTTGCAACTAGATCTTAGCTGTTGACAAAATACTTGGGTTATTCAACAGCAGCGCTGACCACTCAGACCATGCAACATCTTTTGATCCCCCTTGCGAATCCTTGAATGAATCCTGAAGCATAGGCTCAAAGATTGTCCCCTACATTTTATACTGTTTCGGATGATGTTCTTAGTTTTTTTCAACTTTTTTTTTCCTCTC
>JADBJO010005525.1:136956-139456 GCA_016801955.1 Conus betulinus
TTGTTCAAATCTAGTTTTGCATTTTTTTGGTCCATCTGTGTGGAACTCTCTTCCTCCGTCTGCCAAAACATGTCAATCACTGCCGTCCTTCAAATCAGCAATACTTAAACATTTACTTGAACAATAAATCTAGCCTTTTGACCATAGTCTCAACGCCCTACTTTTATGCTTGCCTCTGTATTAGCTAATGAAAATGTGTGTGTGTGGGTGGTGTGTGGGGGGGGTGGTGGGTGTGGGAGTGCACGTACGTGCGTGTATGTGTGGGGGCGTGTGCGGGCATGTGAATGCGCACGCGTACGTGTCTGATTGTGTTTGTGTTTTTTTTTTCTTTTTTTTTTTTTGGTTTTTTTTTTTTTAATCATTATTATTCTTATTACTATTGTTATTGTTATTATTATAATGTTGCTATATTCTTCATTGTTTCTGCCATTATTAATATGTGCAATTTTTGTTTGTTGAATGTTGTAGAATAGCAAGGACAGATTGGAAGAATAGGCAATGCCTAAAATCTTTATCCTCGAGTAATAAAGTTTTTGAGCTCTCTCTCTCTCTCTCTCTCTCTCTCTCTCTCTCTCTCTCTCTCTCTCTCTCTCTCTCCACGGCATTTGAGGGAACAAATCTTGTGGAACCATATATTGAAATTGTTTTTTGAATACATAATTTAAAGTGCTCTTACAAAACTTAGATTTGTTGTGTCAGATATAGCCAGCCACCGATTTAGATACCGCGAAAAAGTCGATAAAGTAATGCGTTGCTTGTGTCATGTTTCTAAGACAGATGACATTCCTATTATCCTTTGTTGCCTTGTTCTTAATGATTTGAGAATAATAGACATTCAGGTCAAGTATTACCATGATCCATGACATTTTACATTTATTTATGGCTTGTACAAATGAGAGTGTATTATCTAATGTAGCACTAATCACTTACAAAGCTCTAAAACGTTTGTGTCTTCCTAAAAATAAAAAAGTAAATAAATATTAATGGGACCAGATGCCAATGACAATTTTGTTTTGTTATGCTTTACTTTGTTCTGATTAGTGCATGACAAATGCTTTATGACCAATGTCTAAATTCCATGTTATGTATGTATATGTGTGAGTGCGGGTGCGCGTGACATTATGAGTCGGTGAATGACCATCCCCTTCAGATATGGGCCTAGGCCTAACGCACTTCGTATTCGTATTCGTATTCATATTCTCTCTCTCTCTCTCTCTCTCTCTCTCCTCTCTCTCTCTCTCTCTCTCTCTCTCTCTCTCTCTCTCTCTGTACGTCTATTTTCCTTTACGATTGAAGATTATTAGAGTGACTTTCTCGAAGGTTGGAACCAGAATTGGATCTCTGGTTCGTAGAAAAACGACTTAAACCTCGAACTTCGCTTCCATTAGCGTATTTTGTATTTTTTTCGTTTTTAGCAATGCATGAAGATGATCATGTAAACCAGGTTCTGTCCTCCTTAGATTATAGACGTAAATGCTGCTCAGTAGACCTGCTCGGCGGGAGATCCCAGGGGCTAAACATGAATTTCTCTTTCTCTGTCGGTATGTATGCTCTGACAGGAAGCAAAATCCGACATAGATTGACAACATTCTTCGCCCAAACACTTCAAGATATGTGGTGCAAAGTGTAAAGTTCCCCATCGAAGATATGTCCCTGGACCGGTTAAAAAATATCTATCTATCTGTCTATCTGTCTATCTATCTATCTATCTATCTATCTATCTATCTATCTATCTATCTATCTATCAGATCAGATATTGCAGTGGCATTAACAAAGACGAATACTACTCATTGTGTATTTAGTTGCACATAAATGTTCGAAATGGGCTGCAAGGATACAAGATTCTGATCAAGAATGAAACAAAGCCTATGCCCAACTTCTGAATGATGAATAGCAGCATTGTTTATGAAAGGTGATTATCACCAAAAAAAAAAAAAAAAAAAAGATATAGAATAGGATCAAGGATATCCCCCTGTGATACGCCATACGACATGATAGCTACTTCAGAATAGTTACCATTCATACAAATAATGTGTGTGTGTGTGTGTGTGTGGGGGGGGGGGGGGGGGGGGGTAAGATAATAAAACTTAAATCAGTACAGCTAGATCGTCAATACCACAATGATATAGCCGTCTCTGTGAAGAAGTAAATGGTCAATGGCTTCAAAGGCAGTAGACAGGTCTAGCAAAGCGAAAATGGGAATTATGTCTATCAAATTCAAGATGACTGTCATGCATATCTTTAAACGTGGTTGTTTCAGTAGGGTGGTGGTGTTGTTTAATGCAAACTTAACTCCGGTCTGTAACGACCACATTATTTTCTTTGAAAACAAATAATAAACTGCAAGAAAGTAACTGCGCTTTGTGTCACATCCATATACATGCTCTGAAACGTAGGTTTACTCAGAGCAATATCCTCCTCCATTTCAGAATCATCAACTGCAAGTGCCGGTAGTCTTCAGAAGACAATGCAACATTACATTTAAAGGATTTTTTTTTTA
>JADBJO010005525.1:146956-161956 GCA_016801955.1 Conus betulinus
AGATGAAACTCAAATAAATACGTCGTCCAACACAATCAAAATCATTACGGATTCTAAGCACAAAGAAATGTCGGACAAACAAACAAGTTAGACATATCAATGTTATTAAAATACGGGCAGTATAATACCCATGCATACACGCATACATACACAGAAAAACTGGTCTTGTGTTTTTGCAGCACCTTTCAAATGATGTAGCTGCTTCGCCTCAGTGCGTTCGTTATTTATGTTTCAAGACTAAAGATACACTTGACTATTATCATGAACGTGTACTACCATAAAAAGGACTTTTATCATTTTATACATACATTACATATGTTAGCGTAATAAAGGTCAAATTACCTAAGCACTACCATAAAAAAATATACATATCGTTGTGTACATCAAATGTGATTGCATGATATTGATGCAAATGACCTAAGCACTACCCTAACAAGTATGCATATCATTGCATATATTGATATGCTTGCATAACGATGACACAAATAACTTTAACACTGCCATAATAAAACTGTACATATCGTTGCATATATACTTCTGTGTTTGCAAAATAAAATGTGAACACATGATTGCTATCTTTAGTCAGCAGATGTAATATCTAAATGACCTAAACATATAATTGCATACAATAAATATGCTTGCATATGTTAATGAAGCAAATGGCCTAACAACCCACGTTTCATAATGCAGACTTTACTATACACATTAAATGTGCTTGTATACGCTTGGGGGAAGTGGAATACGGCTGGATTCTAGAAGACGAACTTCAAGTCATCTGTATCTCATTCCTCTCTGTGAGCATTCAGCCAGAGTTAGGGCTCAAGCTTCTGCCTGTACTCGTAGGAAAATCAATCAACCAACCAACCAACAAACAAACAAACATGGCATTAGTAGGAACTGTCCTTAGGGCAAGACGTGACACCTTTCATCTAGTCTACGAAGCATTTATTTATTTGGCCAAACAGAAAAAAAAATAAGAAGAAGAAGAATAAGCAGAGCAGCCAATGTCACATTTGAGCTGCACCTCAGATCTTGAGGAAGTTTGCGGTTGCGCTGTGGCGACATTGATCAGAATCCCGCAGCCAGGATCGATGGACTGAGGCAAAGCAAGCAAGATTAACAGTACGGGTATGCAAAGGACCAGCACGGACATGACGAAACCCATGGACGGCAGTGACCTGACTCCTACTTGTCAGCCAACACTGGACGCCAAGATAGACAGCATGATGATGCTGATGTCCATGAATCCTACATTGACCAGTACGCTCCTTGGAGCATAGTCTGCAGGAACTCAGTGGGCAGTATGCTGCTCTCCAATAGGGTATAAAGGAATGAGAGAGAAAGTGAGAGCTCTCAGAAAGGAAAAAGAGGCTCTTGTCCAAATCAATTCTGAACTGGCTGCTAAAGTGCAGTCGTTGGAAAAGAAAACCGATAACCTTGAATGGATTTCTAGGAGAAATGATTTGGTTTTCTGTGGATTACTGAGGATCAAAGATGAATCAAACGAGCAGTGTGAAGGGAAAATCCAAGTTGTGATAACAGATGCACTGGATTTTTCCAGTAACATCTACTTTGACGGAGTACACAGGTTGAACACAACGGCAGATTCACCCATCATTGCCAGATGTTGTTTTTTTATATAGATAAACAACGAGTCCAAAGCCCCAAAGTAAACTGCGAGGATCAATTGTTTTCAGTGGGTAAGATTTTCCCTTGCAGGTGAGGAAGCTGGGAAGTAAGCTCTCAACCCTTTCAAAAATAGTACGGAGCAATAGGGAAAAAGGGCAGTGATAGTTCTGGACCATGTTATCATCAAGGATACAAAGTACTTCTTAGATGACAATGGTCAACTGAAAGAGAGCAGATTGAGAGATGGCTGGTCAGTCGGTAGGATCTGTTTGTGTGACAGGGTGAACAGTCAAGGGAACAAACATAATCGGACACCTGTTACAACCGCGCCTCTCACCATTGTCACTGTCACCTGTGAGTTGTGTTCCGCCGATTCTGGTAAAGTGACCACGTGCGAAAACGTGGAAAGCACCCATGTGTACATGAACCCTCTCTTTTCCTACCGTGGATTGTTTGTTCCAAAAGATTGTTTATTCTTAAAGATGTTGGATCTTAACTTTATTTGATTTGTGTATGGCTTTTTATATTGTCTGTTTGTCTAACATCGTTATGGAAGCATGACAACCAGATGTTGTTTTTTTTCCCCTGGATTCAAAATTTTCTGTAAACCAGCGGTCAAGTTCAAAAACAAGGGAGATGTTCTGGAGGAATGAAGTCCCATGGCTTTTGTTTCTTTTATACAGCATTAAATGTCAGCTGCATTAACATGATCACTCGTTTCATCGACAAACGATTGTGTGAATTAGATAAAGATGTCCTTAATGTACAGTTATGTGTGTCATCAGCGACCTCGCTATTTCATGTGTGTTATGTTTATTTCATTGTTGAGAATGGAATTTCTTTAATTGAAGACTGATCAGTGGATTGCTTATTAAGCAGATATATTTTGGAGTTTTGAATGGTGATTTGAACAGTAGGATATCAAACATCTGTCACAATTCACTTTCAGATAATGACACTGACGTACAATATGGAAGTCAGTCTCTTACCCTAATTGTTGTTCTGAGTACTGTCATTTGAATAAATACAGAAAGTTGTTTTTAGATATGTGCAGTGCTATGGGATTATCTATACTGAACGGTGTGTGGATCGGCGAACGGAGGGGATGCTGAACATGCATGTCTGGTTCTGGAAACACTGCAAACGATTACTGCATATTTTGGAAGGACCATTTTGCTCTGATGTATGACATGTGTGATTGTTCTGTTCTGGAACGTATAGGATCTGATCATTTTCCTATAAGCGTCCGTATTTCCTTACCATGTTAAAACACATTTGATACCGATAAACATAATGCTGATTTTGCAACAGAAAAAATACGTGTGATTTGAAGAACGTGAGCACACATACAGAGACACTCTTTGTAATCACAAAATGCGTGCAAATATGACGACGGCAGCTGATTTGATCTACAGTGATGTTTATGATGCGCTAGATATGTTTTAAGATGGCATTAGAGAAAAGTGATGGATGTATGAAAGCGCACACATTTCCCAACAGAGCTAAAGCACCTGGTGATTGGCTTTATCTGAGGTGTACCATGGACAGAAATGCGAAACATGTTTTGAGAACAAGTCGTCATCCAAAAGATCCTGAAGCTAATAAAGAACATGTCATGCCAAGATGGGAGTACAACGATGTACTGAAAAAAGAAGCAGAAGCAGTTTGATAAACAATTATTAGATAAACTGGTAATGTCGATACAAAGTCAAATGGCTCCATTTCCAAACTTTGTTGCAGATAAGTACATACTTATGATTTTATGAGTGATGTTTTTGAAGAAGATGTGAATAGCTGCATGAATCGTCAAATTTGCACAGGCGAAGTGTGGCTAGCAGTAAGAAAACTGACTAATCAGAAAGCGGCATGCCTTGATGGCAATCTCAGCGAACTTTTAAAGTATTCTTGTGGTAGTCCTCTTTCTTCTTATGTATTTCAATAAGTTATTTGATAGTTGTATATTCCATCACCATTGGACTGCGTCTGTCATTCTGCATACTTGAGAAAAGGTGACATCAAAAAATCTTAACAAATATAAAGGGATTTCTCTTTGTGACATCAGCAGCAAAAAACAAATTAGCACGATTATTCACAACTAATCACAGGAACAGGTGGATGAAAATCATATCACAACTCAACATCAGGCCGGTTGTAAGAAAGGGTGTTCAACTGTAGATCAAATGTTTACTTGCTAGCTCTTGTTAAGAAACAGTTTTCTTAAAATCGCAAATTGTACATAACGTTTTATAAATTTGAAAAGGCGTTTGATTCTATTAACAGACACCTTCTTTGGCTATTCCTGTTGAAATGGTGGTGTTTAAAGAAAATTATACAAATGCACAAGAAGTGTCTGTGGTGTGTGGTTAAAGGACGAGTTCGAGATAGTGCACATTTGACAGATTGCATTAACTGTACAGCTGAGTTAAGACAGGGTGATGCATGCGGTCCTATATCATTTTCACTGTTCGTTAATGAGCTGGCAGTTGAAGTACTCAGTACGGAAGACACGGTACTACGTTTTACTTGATGGTTTTCTTTCTCGTATTGCTTATTAATTCTTACCAGAAGGCATGCGCGATGGAGGGGCGCCATCATAATCTATAGTTTAGCACACTGTGGGTACTGGTAGGCTTAGCCGTAATCAATTCCTCGTTAAATTTCTTTATGTATTTTAGCATGGGCTCTTGCTACATGGGGAACCTTCTGGGCGTTGCTCAAGTTCCAAGGTGCTTGGAAGGAAGGGAAACACTGAGTTATATTGCTCTCCTGAGCTGGTCAGACTACAGTAGCTATCTCATAATTTGCTGCTACACTAGTTTCTAGCTGTCTGTTTTGTGCCCAATCTGCTTCTTTAACCGTATGCTTGCATGGGCGTCATCATACATGCAAAATAGGCAATATGGACACAATACATTTTTACAAGCCACGATGGATTTTCAACAAACGTACTTTGGGTAATTTTCCTGATGACTAATTTTCCACTTTGAAGGAGAGTGATTTTTTAAATAAGAGTGTCCGTCTTTGTAATTGCGGTTTCCTCGTATTTTCCCTTTACTGTCAACCCACGTTCACTTATCCAAACAAAAATTGAATATTTCAAACTAATCATTACCACCCACTTTTTTCTCATTGAGAAGAAAGCCAAACGGAGATCATGCGGAAACAAAACAAAAAAAAAAAAACAAACAAACAAACAAACAAACAAACAAACAAAAAAAAAAAACGCTGTCGACGTGGAATTAGCAGTAACGCTGCTGACGTCTTCTACCAATAAAACTTTCACATCGTTCACGGTGGCCGTTCCTTTGAAGATAGTTCAGAGCAAGTATCCCGTCCAAAACTGAAATTTCTCAGACAAGGAAAGTCCAAAGACCAGAACAGCAATCTGAAGAAATGGAACATGGCGACGTCTGCCATAGACATCCCTCTCCCTCTTTTATTCTGCCTATAGGTGGTTCAGAATTAAATTAAGCTGTGGCTATTCCCAAAGTTAGATTATTGGGTGATCCAACCTGTGTCATTTGAAACTTAAAAGATCACCCCCACCCACACACTTTCCCTCTTCCTGGTGTAATATCACAGACTGTCAACTTTCTCCAACGAATAAACAAAATGTGCTATTGAAAAGACGTTTATTAAATATCATGTGCAGAATATTGAGCCACTACTTCCTAGACAAAATTGCCAATGAAAAGAAGCCACCTACGAACTTGTTTGTAGTTTTGTTAAAAGGAACAGTGTGTGTGTGTGTGTGTGTGTGTGTGTGTGTGTGTGTGTGTGGTGTGGTGTGGTGTGGTGTGGTGTGGTTTGTATCTCTTAGTGTGTGTGTGTGTGTGTGTGTGTGTGTGTGTGTGTGTGTGTGTGTGTGTGTGGTGTGATGTGTGTGTGGTGGTGTGGTTGTATGTCTTAGTGTGTGTGTGTGTGTGTGTGTGTGTGTGTGTGAGAGAGAGAGAGAGAGAGAGAGAGAGAGAGAGAGAGAGAGAGAGAGAGAGAGAGAGAGAGAGAGTCTAGATTAATATAAAGTATGTGCAATCACACATTTTAATTGGTTAAGAGAAAGATTTTGGAGTCTGAGAAACAGTTAAATAAATGAATGGCTAGCGATCAGACAAAATCAAACGACCGAGCAGGAGTCAAACTAAAAATAAAAAGTCTTTTTATTTCTAAAAAGGTACTATAAGGCATTCATGTTTACATATAGCTTAACTGATAAAAGAAACTGTGCATGAAGCAGTTTAAGAAAAAAAAGAAAAGAAAAGAATGGTTAATTTTTAGACGAAATAAACTGAATTGCAGGCATCCCATGCCTGTTCAATACTTCAATGTCATCTCTGCGAACGCCTTGTTCTACACGGTCAGTCCGGCCCTGGAGATGAATAGTGACGCTTTCTCCAGCTTTTGTAGACTGCCGTAGAGCTTCGTCATTAGAGCTGTCTCTGTCGGCCACACCTCTCTTCCTTGGTTGCTCATTTAACGGGCATTTTTGAAGCACATGCTCCACTGTCTGTTCTTCCTGCCCACAAGGACAGACTGGAGAAAACACCACCTTGAGCGTTCGGCACAGCTGACTGCTAAGTCTGTTATACCCGGTGCGGAGCCTCACAGTATACCCATATAATTTGAGGGTAACGTGGTAAAGACTGAAACAAAAAGGGGGGTCAAAAGGCAACCAAAACAATGTACAACGTTTCGACTCTTAGAGTCTTTTTCAAGTAATACAAAACAGAAGCTGCTTCAAAAAAGAAATTCTAAAGTGACAAGAGCTCAAAAAAACACCTTACCAGTATACTTTGTTGCTCTCTGGACAACAAATGATAGTCATCCTTGGGTGTCCTGGGCGTTGTGATAGTCCAGCTGATGCTTCGCATCTCGCTGTAGATGATATTATATTGTTAAACTGCTCCCCTTCAGCACCCTTTCTCGCCAGGTGATCAACCCAACTCGTTGCCTGGTATCCCACAGTTGCCTGGAATCCACTGAAACGAAACTCGTCTCTTAGTGGCAAGTTTCAGCGGTATTTCACTGCGGCTTGTGAGTTTGCTGTTCTAAAATATGCCTGGAGGACAGAGAGGGCGTCAGATAGGAAGACAACCTGACAGGTGTCACTGTCTGTGTTCTGGGTGATGGAGTCAGCCTGCAGGAGGGCTTGTTCTTCAGCTTTGTAGTTTGTGTAGTGCTTTCCTGTGGCAACACTGCCACCTGTAGTCTCTCCGCTGGGGAATTTGGCAAGGATACCTGCTCCTCCGTCTGCCACGGCCTTAGCTTAGCTGCTGACCCATCGGTATAAACGTGAATCCACGCCTCCTCAGGGTAACGTTCAGCAGTCATGGCAAGAGTGAGGGTCTGTTTTATTTTCTCGTCCTGTCCGTCCCCAGAGATAAGATAAGGGACAGTGGTGGAGACCCTGATTTCGGACTGGTCTGATGCCCAGAGTTCTGGAGTGTCTGAGGGGCAGGGGGGCAGTATGTCATCTGGCAGTTTGTCTTGGTACTATCGCGGGAGACTTTTGCTCTCGTGGACGAAACTGCTCCTCTTCAAACCATTTTGGTAAAACTATCCTGTTTTTTGTTTTTTTTCTCATTGGATGATCAGGGAGACTCTCAAATTGTCATGCTTGCATCATTTTCTTGGCTTCTCCCCGCTGGTTGAAAGGTTGGATGCCTGTAAGTCGCTCCAATTTCTTGACGGGCGTTGACCTCATTGCTCCGGTGATAATGTATAGGGACTGATTTGGAACTTTACCCAATGTTTGCTGGGTTGTCGTAGAACAAGTCGACCAGGCCGTAGAGCCATATTCATGATGTGCTGTGATGAACCCTGGTAGACAGTGTTCAGTATTCTCTCGGTTGGTCCCCAAAATAGTGCCTGTAAACTTGCGTAAAATTGCCAACTTCCTTATAACCTTTGCCTCTACCTTAGTGATGTTTAGCTTCGAGGTCGCACTTCTGTCAAAGGTGACACCAAGGTATGTTGCTTCTTCATCCTTTTTCAGCTGAGTTCCCCCAAGTGTGATGGCACCAGCTGTCTGTTTTGTGGACAAGGTGAAGAAGGTCGTGGGAGACTCGTCCTAATTGATAGCAGTGCACCATTTATCTCCCCAACTGTTTAGTCGATCTACTGCTTGTTGTATATGGTAGTGCATGGTCTTCCTGGCATCACATCACCAGGTCACCAGCATAGAGTGTTGTCTTGATAAAAAGCAGGAAGAGCGTTGGGGATAGAACCCCCCCCCCACCACCACCCCCCATGTGAGACACCATGATGCAGCAAAATTCTTTTGCCATGTGTTCTATCCAGAGAGACTCTTGCGTTACGGTTACATAAGTATCATTTGATCCACTTCTACATGCTATCAGTGGCTCCAGTTCTCAACAGTTTGACAAGTAGTCCCTCCATCCAGCCTTTGTCAAATGCCTTTTGGAGGTCGATCCAGGTAACACAGACCAGGTTTTGTTCCTAAAAAAAAAAATCCTCAGTTTCTTGAGACAGATAAGTAGCCTGGTCTTCAGCGGAGCGGAATTGGCGGAATCCAGCATGTTCTGATGCGAGGGGGTTAACTGATTCCAAGTACCACTGGAAGCGCTCATTCACCATTCTCTCCATGCTCTTCACAATACAGCTGGTCAGACTGATCAGGCGATAACCAGAGGGCTGCCTGAGATTCTTCCCTTTCTTCAGGATGGGGATCATAATTGCCTCACGCCAGATTGTGGTAGTTTTCCTTCTTCTCTAGCTGAGGTTAAAGACCTCGAGGAGTTTGTTCATTGCTGCACTGTCGAGGTGTAACAGCATTTCATTGTTGATGCCATCTGTCCAGGTGATTTCCTTGCCTTCAGCTTCTTTAAAGCGGATCTAAGTTCTACACATTTGAGGGGCTGCGTCATTGGTTCCACTCTGGGTTTGTTTCGTGTTTGTTCTATCTGCTCTTCTCGTTGTTGTTACTGGAGCCGGTTGTTCCTGTCATTTGCACACAGATCTGCAAAACTGTTGGCTGCTTCTTCCCCAGTTAGCATGTTCCCAGTTTCTTCCAGCGTAACTTTTGATCTGCTATTTTCTTCGTCATTGAGCTGCTTGGTTAGTCTCTAGATTTCCCGTCCGTCTTTCTCAAAATTCAGGAAAGCGGTTTTCTCCCTCCAACTTCTCCTGCTTGCTTGCAGCTTGCATTTGAGAAACCTGCTGGAGTTTGATGTTGTTTTCATCACACAGGGAGTCTTTTGCTGTACTCCTGGCTTCTGACAATTCATCTTCTAGAGCCTTAAGTTCAGTACTCCAGTATGGCTTGTAATTCTGCCTGGTGCCTCTTGGTATGGTTTCATGGGCAGCCTATAATGTGCATTCATTGAAGTCCTTCATGATCACGTGGATGTCTCACCCCTGGACTATAATGTCTTGGGTAAGAGTTCTGGTTCAGAGGCTGAAGGCCATCCAGTTTGCCTTCTTGTAGTTCCACCGGGGGAAGGTGGCTTCGGTGCAGGCTCCAAGATTGAAGTGCAGGAACACAGGCCGGTGGTCGCTGCCACCCAGTTAGTTTTCTAACCTCTCGCTTGACACACTTGTGAATGTCTTCTGTGCAGAAGGCCAGATCTGGAGTAGAAGTGATGTACTACCCTCTGGAGTAAAACCTAGGGACAGTCAAAAGGACTGCTGATCAGGATGAAATGATTGTCATCTTCCCAGTGTCCACCTCTACACCCCTTTGATCTATACGGGCACATCCCCAGCTTTGAGAGTGACTGTTGAAGTCCACAACTACAAGAAAGCTGGAATCAGCCGTTGCAATGGAGTCGAGAGATAGAGACCTGTCATTTGGGCAGTGGAAGTTCACACGCTGAAGTGGTGCATTGCTAGCCTGAGGGTTCAGCACCTGATATTCCTAGTCTCCTGTGTGTGTTATGACAGGGCAGGCATTGATGTTATTCCTGACAAGGATCAGTATTCCTCCTTTGTGATGGCCTGTTCTGCTGGACCTGAAGCACTGGCAGCCTCTCACTCTGAAGGACTTGTGGCTCTGCAGGTGAGTCTCCTGGATGCAGCAGACTTGCACATTCTTTTCTTGCAGGATATACTCCAACTCTGATTTTCTTTTTTTTTTTTTTTTCAATTTAGTACGATTTCAGCATTCCAGCGCATGACCATGACAGGACCCTGCTCTTTTGTGTACTTTTGGTGCGCTGATTAGCTCTCCATTCTCGCTCTCTGGCGCCATGTAGTGGAGGACTAGGACCTCAACTAGCTAGGGTTGAACTCCGATGAGGCTCGGAGCCCGGCGTTGCTTTACGCTGGAGGGACCTCGGTGGGCGAGCATAATTTGTGGAACGAGCTGGTCGTGTAGACATAACGGCGAATTATGCATGGTGCCACGGTTTGTTAGAAGGTGCACTCTGGCCTGGTGTTAGAAGGTGCACTCTGGCCTGGTGTTAGAAGGTGCACTCTGGCCTGGTGCCACTGTCTTCAACCTTCTGCGTTTCTCTCAGGCCCACCCCACCCTTAACTCATGGCCCAAGCACCTACCCTGTGAGCTCAGGAGGCTCGAAGTTTGCATGCGCCTCTTAATCGCATGATGTTCCCGTGTGGATACCTGGGGCATTTCGAGAGGACAGCAGTGCCACTTGCTGACCCACACCCCGTCCTGATAAGAACACCGCCAGTTGGTCCAGGGCTGCTTATTCGTCCAGGCGAGCCTGGATTATTCATTTTATTTACTTTTTAACATGAGCGCTGGTGACTTACTCGTTTTTGAGTGAGCCAGTCTTTTAGGAAGAAGAAGATATCAGGAGGCCGTTTCGCCATCCGCCACCTGCGACACGCTGGGTTGGGTATGGCCGCCCCACTACCGAACTGGAGGTAGTCTGGCCCTAGACTTAATACCAATAAAACGTTCTGTATTTCGTCAAAGTCAAAATAAATAATCATGTCCACCGATTTTAATTGGTTGGAAACTAGCCTTGTCCATGGAACGTTAGCTGGATTTCAAAAAAGTGATTAGCGTGCATATGAAACTTTTTTAAAAGTACTATTCATGCTCTCATTTTCACACATTTCGATTGGAAGTGTGCTTAGATGACCGTTCCTTTTAACAGTATGCTCGTCCCCACTATTGGAGGCTCTCACAGTATAATCTTCCCCCCTTTGGAGGCTTCCACGGTATAGTTACCCCCCCCCGCCCCCCCCCCCCCCCCCCCCCCCCCCCCCCCCCCCCCCCCCCCCCCCCCCCCCCCCCCCCCCCCCGCGCCCCCAGATGGAGGCTACCATATTACATGATCCCTAACTATTTTTGGAGATTACCACAGTAGAGTTATCCGCCCTGCTTGGAAGCTCCTACGGTATAGTCCTCTCTATTACTTGGAGGCTTCCATAATATAGTCATTCCTCCAATTTGGAAGTTCCCACTGAACAAGGCAGGTCAAGCATCACTGTACAAAGATCTGACGTACTGGGTGATGTGCTTTTGGGATGATATTTCTATCACAGAGACCGATCAAGTCACTGTACTTCTCCTTGGTGATGGGAGATGAAGCTTTTGAAATGTGTCCCAGGTCAATGTCTGCAGAGTTTGGTGTGATGGTGTGGACAGTTCTCAAGTTCTGCACGAAATTGAGCTGGCAATACTCAGCAAGACACAGTCATAACTAATGCAAACGGGATTTGGTTGTCTTGATGACAGCTTAAATGTTCTTTACATCCAAACATCTGATTTTTCCTTTCTTGATGTCGAACTGGATTTTTATTTATTTATTTATTTATTTATTGTAACCCTGGTATTTTTTTTCTTCCCAAGAAAATCAGATAGACCCAGGCTCCTCAACGATATGCAAGGGGTGTATGTTGCTTGGCTGTTCTCATGTTCTGTGCTCACTGGCTTGAAGTGTACCATGCATTTGTGTCCACTGCTCCGTTTAATCATGGAATGCATGATGTCACTTCCGTTGTGACTATGATCACTTACAAAGACAAAATGCTATATTTCCTTCAACTGAAACTTGTTCAGGACAGACCTTAGCATTATAAGGATGATTTTGTTCCTATTGTGTCCACATGTGTGAAAAAAACCTCTTGCATGACACCCTCCTTGTTCATCCGCTCTAGGTATCTGTAAAACACACGAGGCAATTTCACTGGATGCTGTCATTGCTGTAGTGTGTGCCCAGACATCACGACATCTTTATCAGTTTCTGTGATCGCATACAGTCAGATTGTACATATACAGCTTTTTTCTTGTCGTAGAGACCTGACTCAGCACCTGATGGAGCAGGCAAAACTTTTTCAACGTCAAACGCTGCAGCTGCAAGACCTGGCTTATCTTTTAAACTTGCTTTCTTTTCATTTTAAAATATTTTCTTCTTTTATATCACGCGTGCGCGCGCGCACGTACGGGTGTGTGTGTGTGTGTGTGTGTGTGTGTGTGTGTGTGTGTGGTGTGTGTGTGCGTGCGTGCGTGCGTGTGTGTGTGTGTGTTTGTGTGTGTGTGTGTGTGTGTGTGTGTGTGTGTGTGTGTGTGGTGTTGTTCTTCATCTCCCGCCTGCGTGAAATATCCATTCTTACGGGCATTACAGATTTCACATCAACCTTTCATCTGTTTGTGGAAGCTGATGTTGAATACACTAGCTGCGGCTTTGCGCCCTTTCTTTTTGTCGCTTTTCAACGTACAGATCATACATCTTTTGCACACTGAGGGAATTTCCAAATATTTTCATGTATAATTTTTCCTTGCATATTGCCTTTTTCACACTAAGAAGCTGCTGATGTGTCATCTGATCTCCTCTTTCTCCGAGTCCCACGAGTTTCCCCTTCGGCTTTGCTGTCCTCTCTTTTCAGTGCCACAGGTTCCTGGACTGTTGGTTTTGTTCAGCGATGTGGCAACAACGGATGGTGAACTGAATGATAATGCCCCACTTGCAACACGCAGTCAGGGTTTGGCACTTGACTGTATTGAGCCGGAGGCTTCGTCAAATCATTTACGTGACGGCGATGAGTATGTTCCGTCGAAGGCATAAATGAGAGATCTAGAATATGAAAATCTAGAATGTGAGAGATCTAGAGAGATCTAGAATAGGAGAGATCTAGAATAGGAGAGATCTATAAAATGAGAGATCTATAAAATGAGAGATCTAGAATAGTCACCGTCCGAGATGAGGGTTGCTGTTCCGTGGGCGCGACGAGGGGGTGGGCCATGGGTGTGGTGTGTGTGTGTGTGTGTGTGTTTGTGGGTAATGCCAGTGTTACAAGGCAATACTTTGACTGAATCAGCCACTGCCAGGACCATGCCGGAGAAGCAACAAGCTGGTGTCCGTTAAGCCACCAGGAATTAAGCCAAGGCAGATCGGTTAAAAAAAAAAAAAACAAGCGATGTGTAAAATGGTTGTTTACAAGCAGAGGCAGTACCTGTGATAGGGTCCAGANTATCTTCTACTATCTATAGCTCAGATATTGCAGGGGCAATAACAAAGACGGAATACTACTCATTGGTATTTTTTAGTTGACATAACTGTTCGAAATGGGCTGCAAGGATTAACAAATTTGATCAAGAATGAAACAAAGCCTATGCCCACGCTTTCTGAATGATGAATAGCAGCATGTGTTTATGAAAGGTGATTATCACCCCAAAAAAAAAAAAAAAAAAAAGATATAGAATAGGATCCAGGATTATCCCCTGTGATACGCCATACGACATGATAGCTACTTCAGAATAGTTACCATCATACCAAAATAATGTGTGTGTGTGTGTGTGGGGTGGGGGGTTGGGGGGGGGGGGGGGGTGGTAAGATAATAAAACTAAATCAGTACAGCTAGATCGTCAATACCACAATGAAATATAGCCGTCTCTGTGAAGAAGTAAATGGTCAATGGCTTCAAAGCAGTAGACAGGTCTAGCAAAGCGAAAATGGGAATTATGTCTATCAAATTCAAGATGACTGTCATGCATATCTTTAAAACGTGGTGTTTCAGTTAGGGGTGTGGTGTTGTTTAATGCAAACTTAACTCCGGTCTGTAACGACCCACATTATTTTCTTTGAAAACAAATAATAAACTGCCAGAAGAAAGTAACTGCGCTTCTGTGTCACATCCATATACATGCTCTGAAACGTACGGTTTACTCAGAGCAATATCCTCCATTTCAGAATCATCAAACTGCAAGTGCCGGTAGTCTTCAGAAGGACAATGCAACATTACATTTAAAGGATTTTTTTTTTAAATGGAAGGCCATTTGCCCTCCATCTATGCTGCTGTATTCAATGTCTGTGTTCTCACGTAACCCCCACATATATCTAGCCCACGTCACGTTGTATTGCCTTCAGGACCTGAAGGCAGACTCTAAAGAAAAGAATAATTTGCTTATCATCTGGTCAAGCATTTTCAGACTATGATTAATCCACAGAATTTGAGTGGGGCAAATGAGTTCTCAGTACTGGGTGACATACTCAAAATGATACCGTTTGGGACACCGGTGGGTGGCACTGATATAAGTAATCATTTTTAATCTGCATGGGCTGACGAAACTCGTTTAGTTTAGCGATGAGAAGCTCCAAGCATGGAATGCACATCTACAGTGTACTAGAATTCGAAACAAAGAAAACTTTTTTGCCTGCGACTTCGTTTCCTTTTATTTATCCAGAAGGATCCCAGACATACTTCCCTCCGTCTGTACAGGTTTCGATAACATTTTCTTCAACATGCTGTTATCGGAAACCTGCTGATTTCAATTATTGTCCTTAAGTTGATACTCCTGATGAATGCCGCTAGATACCAGTTTGAATAAGCATGTGTGCTGAACTGTTTGCAGTGTGTATGCCACTCATTTCTAGCACAAGTTTGATCCACATGTTTCGAGTGCTTCTGGAAATGTCATTACGTGGTTTCTCATACGAGATAAATGCCATTTTGGTCTCGAGTATCTTACTCTATTTTGGCGATGTGACATTTTTTAAATGGCATGTTGCACACATTTCTTATGTACAACACATTCGACCTTCAACTGAGGGTTTGCAGCCAGAATGTATGTCTGTTGCTTTCTTTCTTTCTCTACAGATACAAACATTTTGTTCCGAAACTTCATATTATGATGGGAACATATGCTGCTGCCAAGCCTTCTGTGTTTAAACACAGCCACTGCTTATAACTCTACACTAACTGTAATGAACCTTTGACTTTACCAGCACCGACTACAAAGGTTGTCCACACATTGACCTAAAAAGCATTGCTAGAGACAGCTACATGGCTATCCGCAAATCAAGTCTTTCAAAGATATTGAGACCCAGAGGCTACTCCACAAAGACATTAGGACTGCATCGAAGTACTGGATATCAAATTAGACTATGATTTGAAGAATATTTTTGAAGGAATTTTTGAGGGGGAAAACCCACCCTGCTTTGT
>JADBJO010005525.1:166956-184456 GCA_016801955.1 Conus betulinus
CACACGCACGCACGTACGCGCCCCCGCACGTTCGCACACACGCACCCACGCACGCATGCAAGCACGCACACACACACACACACACACACACACACACACACACGCACGCACGCACGCACGCACGCACGCACGCACGCACGCACACGCAAGCACGCACGCACGCACGCACGCACGCACACACACACACACACACATACACACACACACACAACACACACACACACACACACACACTGTCTTTTTTCCCGGGTAAAATAAACGGTCCACTTTCTCAATAAAAAAACGAAACAAAAGAAAACAAAAACAAACAAACAAAACATACCATAGAAAAAATACGTTCTCCTCCTATTTATGTACAACATTTCCAGTCATCACTTCTTAAACAAAACTGACAATGAGAACAAAGCACCTTCAAAGTTCTTTGTGATATTCTGAATAATCCATCAAGATTGGAACAATATCTGCGCGCATGCGTCTGTGTGTGTGTGGTGTGTGTGTGTGTGTGTGTGTGTGTGTGGGTGTGTGTGTGTGTGTGTTGTTCTTCTTCTTCAGTTTAACGTCTTTCCACTAAAAGTGATATCAGACGATGTGTTGAAGTATATGAAATGTGCGTATTAACTGTGTGGTAGTTTCTTGATAATGTGTTGTATGAAAAAACATTTCCTATGATATGAGTTGAGATTGGAGATGGCCAGATAGAGGGACAAAGTGTGGATGTGAGTTTGTGTGTGAGCGTGTGGTGTGTGTGTGTGTGTGTGTGTGTGTGTGTGTGTGTGTGTGTGTGTGTGTGTGTTGTGCCTGCGCGCGCTTGTACGTAAATGTGTCAATTTTTTCCGGATTTTAAGCAAGTACGCTTCAAACTGAGTGTAACATAGGAGCAAGAGTACTGTAAGTAATGCTAAGTAATTAACAATCTAATATTAAAGGATAGAACATCAAAGGTAAATGCCTACTGGGCTGTGTAACAAACATTTACAAACTGAGGAAAGAAAAGAGTAGTCATTCAAAATCTTGGACACAGATGACGGACTGGATCCGTCAGATAAACTACAAACGCCCGACTTACGATATAATGCCCTTGCTCTTGGCAATTGATTAACAGATATCCTACACCGAGTGTTTCTCCACACATACATCTAATGTTTTTACAGAACTTCGTACGTGTGTGTGTGTGTGTGTGTGTGTGTGTGTGTGTGTGTGTGTGTGTGTGTGTGTGTGTTTCTGTTGTGTGTGTGTGTTGTTTCTGTGTGTGTGTGTGTGTGTGTGTGTGTGTGTGTGTGTGCGCGCGCGCGCGCGCGTGCGTGCGTGTGTGTGTGTGTGTGTGTGTGTGTGTGTGTGTGTGTGTGGTGTGTGCTATGTTGTGTCGTGCGTGCTGTGTGTGTTTAGAGACACACAACGACATGACACGGCATGGTTCACAGGCACAAGAACACAGCCGTTGGTTCTTCTCATAGCCCCGTGTGCTGCGAGTCACTGTGCACAATACTCAGGCCCAACAGCAGCTGCTGCTGCTGATGTGGTAACTGCTACAAAAATCATGGAATCACAGCGAGCAGTTGCTGGAGGAGTGGAATCCATCTCTGTTTCAGATCCCTGGACGAAGATCCTAAATCTGTATTGTAATCGTATTGGGATGGTCTGTGATTCAAACCTGATTTAGGATAAGAGTATACACCAGGTATGCACTGAAGCTAAAAAAAGAAAGAGGGAAAATTCTGGAGTTTTTAATCATTTAGTCATAAAATGGATTGTATATACAGACGTCTTAACAGTTTCTTGATGCAACTATTCCAAACATGTCGCTGTTAAATTACATGCCCCATTCAAATTATATCGAGCATACTTAAATGTGTCTAGCAGGTTGAAACTTGTTCCTGAGTGATGCGTTTAGATGAAACTCAAATAAATACGTCGTCCAACACAATCAAAATCATTACGGATTCTAAGCACAAAGAAATGTCGGACAAACAAACAAGTTAGACATATCAATGTTATTAAAATACGGGCAGTATAATACCCATGCATACACGCATACATACACAGAAAAACTGGTCTTGTGTTTTTTTGCAGCACTTTCAAATGATGTAGCTGCTTCGCCTCAGTGCGTTCGTTATTTATGTTTCAAGACTAAAGATACACTTGACTATTATCATGAACGTGTACTACCCATAAAAGGACTTTTAATCATTTTATACATTACATATGTTAGCGTAATAAAGGTCAATTACCTAAGCACTACCATAAAAAAATATACATATCGTTGTGTACATCAAATGTGATTGCATGATATTGATGCAAATGACCTAAGCACTACCCTAAACAAGTATGCATATCATTGCATATATTGACTATGCTTGCATAACGATGACACAAATAACTTTAACACTGCCATAATAAAACTGTACATATCGTTGCATATATACTTCTGTGTTTGCAAAATAAAATGTGAACACATGATTGCTATCTTTAGTCAGCAGATGTAATATCTAAATGACCTAAACATATAATTGCATACAATAAATATGCTTGCATATGTTAATGAAGCAAATGGCCTAACAACCCACGTTTCATAATGCAGACTTTACTATACACATTAAATGTGCTTGTATACGCTTGGGGGAAGTGGAATACGGCTGGATTCTAGAAGACGAACTTCAAGTCATCTGTATCTCATTCCTCTCTGTGGAGCATTCAGCCAGAGTTAGGGCTCAAGCTTCTGCCTGTACTCGTAGGAAAATCAATCAACCAACCAACCAACAAACAACAAACATGGCATTAGTAGGAACTGTCCTTAGGGCAAGACGTGACAACCTTTCATCTAGTCTACGAAGCATTTATTTAATTTGGCCAACAGAAAAAAAATAAGAAGAAGAAGATAAGCAGAGCAGCCAATGTCACATTTGAGCTGCACCTCAGATCTTGAGGAAGTTTGCGGTTGCGCTGTGGCGACATTGATCAGAATCCCGCAGCCAGGATCGATGGACTGAGGCAAAGCAAGCAAGATTAACAGTACGGGTATGCAAAGGACCAGCACGGACATGACGAAACCCATGGACGGCAGTGACCTGACTCCTACTTGTCAGCCAACACTGGACGCCCAGATAGACAGCATGATGATGCTGATGTCCATGAATCCTACATTGACCAGTACGCTCCTTGGAGCATAGTCTGCAGGAACTCAGTGGGCAGTATGCTGCTCTCCAATAGGGTATAAAGGAATTGAGAGAGAAAGTGAGAGCTCTCAGAAAGGAAAAAGAGGCTCTTGTCCAAATCAATTCTGAACTGGCTGCTAAAGTGCAGTCGTTGGAAAAGAAAAACCGATAACCTTGAATGGATTTCTAGGAGAAATGATTTGGTTTTCTGTGGATTACTGAGGATCAAAGATGAATCAAACGAGCAGTGTGAAGGGAAAATCCAAGTTGTGATAACAGATGCACTGGATTTTTCCAGTAACATCTACTTTGACGGAGTACACAGGTTGAACACAACGGCAGATTCACCCATCATTGCCAGATGTTGTTTTTTATATAGATAAAACAACGAGTCCAAAGCCCCAAAGTAAACTGCGAGGATCAATTGTTTTCAGTGGGTAAAGATTTTCCCTTGCAGGTGAGGAAGCTGGGAAGTAAGCTCTCAACCCTTTCAAAAATAGTACGGAGCAATAGGGAAAAAGGGCAGTGATAGTTTCTGGACCATGTTATCATCAAGGATACAAAGTACTTCTTAGATGACAATGGTCAACTGAAAGAGAGCAGATTGAGAGATGGCTGGGTCAGTCGGTAGGATCTGTTTGTGTGACAGGGTGAACAGTCAAGGGAACAAACATAATCGGACACCTGTTACAACCGCGCCTCTCACCATTGTCACTGTCACCTGTGAGTTGTGTTCCGCCGATTCTGGTAAAGTGACCACGTGCGAAAACGTGGAAAGCAACCCATGTGTACATGAACCCTCTCTTTTCCTACCGTGGATTGTTTGTTCCAAAAGATTTTTTATTCTTAAAGATGTTGGATCTTAACTTTATTTGATTTGTGTATGGCTTTTATATTGTCTGTTTGTCTAACATCGTTATGGAAGCATGACAACCAGATGTTGTTTTTTTTTTCCCCTGGATTCAAAATTTTCTGTAAACCAGCGGTCAAGTTCAAAAAACAAGGGAGATGTTCTGGAGGAATGAAGTCCCATGGCTTTTGTTTCTTTTATACAGCATTAAATGTCAGCTGCATTAACATGATCACTCGTTTTCATCGACAAACGATTGTGTGAATTAGATAAAGATGTCCTTAATGTACAGTTATGTGTGTCATCAGCGACCTCGCTATTTCATGTGTGTTATGTTTATTTCATTGTTGAGAATGGAATTTCTTTAATTGAAGACTGATCAGTGGATTGCTTATTAAGCAGATATATTTTGGAGTTTTGAATGGTGATTTGAACAGTAGGATATCAAACATCTGTCACAATTCACTTTCAGATAATGACACTGACGTACAATATGGAAGTCAGTCTCTTACCCTAATTGTTGTTCTGAGTACTGTCATTTGAATAAATACAGAAAGTTGTTTTTAGATATGTGCAGTGCTATGGGATTATCTATACTGAACGGTGTGTGGATCGGCGAACGGAGGGGATGCTGAACATGCATGTCTGGTTCTGGAAACACTGCAAACGATTACTGCATATTTTGGAAGGACCATTTTGCTCTGATGTATGACATGTGTGATTGTTCTGTTCTGGAACGTATAGGATCTGATCATTTTCCTATAAGCGTCCGTATTTCCTTACCATGTTAAAACACATTTGATACCGATAAACATAATGCTGATTTTGCAACAGAAAAAATACGTGTGATTTGAAGAACGTGAGCACACATACAGAGACACTCTTTGTAATCACAAAATGCGTGCAAATATGACGACGGCAGCTGATTTGATCTACAGTGATGTTTATGATGCGCTAGATATGTTTTAAGATGGCATTAGAGAAAAGTGATGGATGTATATGAAAGCGCACACATTTCCCAACAGAGCTAAAGCACCTGGTGATTGGCTTTATCTGAGGTGTACCATGGACAGAAATGCGAAACATGTTTTGAGAACAAGTCGTCATCCAAAAGATCCTGAAGCTAATAAAGAACATGTCATGCCAAGATGGGAGTACAACGATGTACTGAAAAAAGAAGCAGAAGCAGTTTGATAAACAATTATTAGATAAACTGGTAATGTCGATACAAAGTCAAATGGCTCCATTTCCAAACTTTGTTGCAGATAAGTACATACTTATGATTTTATGAGTGATGTTTTTGAAGAAGATGTGAATAGCTGCATGAATCGTCAAATTTGCACAGGCGAAGTGTGGCTAGCAGTAAGAAAACTGACTAATCAGAAAGCGGCATGCCTTGATGGCAATCTCAGCGAACTTTTAAAGTATTCTTGTGGTAGTCCTCTTTCTTCTTATGTATTTCAATAAGTTATTTGATAGTTGTATATTCCATCACCATTGGACTGCGTCTGTCATTCTGCATACTTGAGAAAAGGTGACATCAAAAAATCTTAACAAATATAAAGGGATTTCTCTTTGTGACATCAGCAGCAAAAACAAATTAGCACGATTATTCACAACTAATCACAGGAACAGGTGGATGAAAATCATATCACAACTCAACATCAGGCCGGTTGTAAGAAAGGGTGTTCAACTGTAGATCAAATGTTTACTTGCTAGCTCTTGTAAGAAACAGTTTTCTTAAAATCGCAAATTGTACATAACGTTTTATAAATTTGAAAAGGCGTTTGATTCTATTAACAGACACCTTCTTTGGCTATTCCTGTTGAAATGTGTGTTTAAAGAAAATTATACAAATGCACAAGAAGTGTCTGTGGTGTGGTTTAAGGACGAGTTCGAGATAGTGCACATTTGACAGATTGCATTAACTGTACAGCTGAGTTAAGACAGGGTGATGCATGCGGTCCTATATCATTTTCACTGTTCGTTAATGAGCTGGCAGTTGAAGTACTCAGTAACGGAAGACACGGTACTACGTTTTTACTTGATGGTTTTTCTTTCTCGTATTGCTTATTAATTCTTACCAGAAGGCATGCGCGATGGAGGGCGCCATCATAATCTATAGTTTAGCACACTGTGGGTACTGGTAGGCTTAGCCGTAATCAATTCCTCGTTAAATTTCTTTATGTATTTTAGCATGGGCTCTTGCTACATGGGGAACCTTTCTGGGCGTTGCTCAAGTTCCAAGGTGCTTGGAAGGAAGGGAAACACTGAGTTATATTGCTCTCCTGAGCTGGTCAGACTACAGTAGCTATCTCATAATTTGCTGCTACACTAGTTTCTAGCTGTCTGTTTTGTGCCCAATCTGCTTCTTTAAACCGTATGCTTGCATGGGCGTCATCATACATGCAAAATAGGCAATATGGACACAATACATTTTTACAAGCCACGATGGATTTTCAACAAACGTACTTTGGGTAATTTTCCTGATGACTAATTTTTCCACTTTGAAGGAGAGTGATTTTTTAAATAAGAGTGTCCGTCTTTGTAATTGCGGTTTCCTCGTATTTTCCCTTTACTGTCAACCCACGTTCACTTATCCAAACAAAAATTGAATATTTCAAACTAATCATTACCCACCCACTTTTTTCTCATTGAGAAGAAAGCCAAACGGAGATCATGCGGAAACAAAACAAAAACAAAACAAAAACAAAACAAACAAACAAACAAACAAACAAACAAAAAAAAAAAAACGCTGTCGACGTGGAATTAGCAGTAACGCTGCTGACGTCTTCTACCAATAAACTTTCACATCGTTCACGGTGGCCGTTCCTTTGAAGATAGTTCAGAGCAAGTATCCCGTCCAAAACTGAAATTTCTCAGACAAGGAAAGTCCAAAGACCAGAACAGCAATCTGAAGAAATGGAACATGCGACGTCTGCCATAGACATCCCCTCTCCCTCTTTTATTCTGCCTATAGGTGGTTCAGATTAAATTAAGCTGTGGCTATTCCCAAAGTTAGATTATTGGGTGATCCAACCTGTGTCATTTGAAACTTAAAAGATCACCCCCACCCACACACTTTCCCTCTTCCTGGTGTAATATCACAGACTGTCAACTTTCTCCAACGAATAAACAAAATGTGCTATTGAAAAGACGTTTATTAAATATCATGTGCAGAATATTGAGCCACTACTTCCTAGACAAAATTGCCAATGAAAAGAAGCCACCTACGAACTTGTTTGTAGTTTTGTTAAAAGGAACAGTGTGTGTGTGTGTGTGTGTGTGTGTGTGTGTGTGTGTGTGTGGTGTGGTGTGTGGTGTGGTGTGTGGTGTGGTTTGTATCTCTTAGTGTGTGTGTGTGTGTGTGTGTGTGTGTGTGTGTGTGTGTGTGTGTGTGTGTGTGGTGTGATGTGGTGTGGTGTGGTTTGTATGTCTTAGTGTGTGTGTGTGTGTGTGTGTGTGTGTGTGTGAGAGAGAGAGAGAGAGAGAGAGAGAGAGAGAGAGAGAGAGAGAGAGAGAGAGAGAGAGAGAGTCTAGATTTAATATAAAGTATGTGCAATCACACATTTTAATTGGTTAAGAGAAAGATTTTGGAGTCTGAGAAACAGTTAAATAAATGAATGGCTAGCGATCAGACAAAATCAAACGACCGAGCAGGAGTCAAACTAAAAATAAAAAGTCTTTTTATTTCTAAAAAGGTACTATAAGGCATTCATGTTTACATATAGCTTAACTGATAAAAGAAACTGTGCATGAAGCAGTTTAAGAAAAAAAAGAAAAGAAAAGAATGGTTAATTTTTTTAGACGAAATAAACTGAATTGCAGGCATCCCATGCCTGTTCAATACTTCAATGTCATCTCTGCGAACGCCTTGTTCTACACGGTCAGTCCGGCCCTGGAGATGAATAGTGACGCTTTCTCCAGCTTTTGTAGACTGCCGTAGAGCTTCGTCATTAGAGCTGTCTCTGTCGGCCACACCTCTCTTCCTTGGTTGCTCATTTAACGGGCATTTTTGAAGCACATGCTCCACTGTCTGTTCTTCCTGCCCACAAGGACAGACTGGAGAAAACACCACCTTGAGCGTTCGGCACAGCTGACTGCTAAGTCTGTTATACCCGGTGCGGAGCCTCACCAGTATACCCATATAATTTGAGGGTAACGTGGTAAAGACTGAAACAAAGGGGGGTCAAAAGGCAACCAAACAATGTACAAACGTTTCGACTCTTAGAGTCTTTTTCAAGTAATACAAAACAGAAGCTGCTTCAAAAAAGAAATTCTAAAGTGACAAGAGCTCAAAAAAACACCTTACCAGTATACTTTGTTGCTCTCTGGACAACAAATGATAGTCATCCTTGGGTGTCCTGGGCGTTGTGATAGTCCAGCTGATGCTTCGCATCTCGCTGTAGATGATATTATTGTTAAACTGCTCCCCTTCAGCACCCTTTCTCGCCAGGTGATCAACCAACTCGTTGCCTGGTATCCCACAGTTGCCTGGAATCCACTGAAACGAAACTCGTCTCTTAGTGGCAAGTTTCAGCGGTATTTCACTGCGGCTTGTGAGTTTGCTGTTCTAAAATATGCCTGGAGGACAGAGAGGGCGTCAGATAGGAAGACAACCTGACAGGTGTCACTGTCTGTGTTCTGGGTGATGGAGTCAGCCTGCAGGAGGGCTTGTTCTTCAGCTTTGTAGTTTGTGTAGTGCTTTCCTGTGGCAACACTGCCACCTGTAGTCTCTCCGCTGGGGAATTTGGCAAGGATACCTGCTCCTCCGTCTGCCACGGCCTTAGCTTAGCTGCTGACCCATCGGTATAAACGTGAATCCACGCCTCCTCAGGGTAACGTTCAGCAGTCATGGCAAGAGTGAGGGTCTGTTTTATTTTCTCGTCCTGTCCGTCCCCAGAGATAAGATAAAGGGACAGTGGTGGAGACCCTGATTTCGGACTGGTCTGATGCCCAGAGTTCTGGAGTGTCTGAGGGCAGGGGGGCAGTATGTCATCTGGCAGTTTGTCTTGGTACTATCGCGGGAGACTTTTGCTCTCGTGGACGAAACTGCTCCTCTTCAAACCATTTTGGTAAAACTATCCTGTTTTTTGTTTTTTTTTTCTCATTGGATGATCAGGGAGACTCTCAAATTGTCATGCTTGCATCATTTTCTTGGCTTCTCCCCGCTGGTTGAAAGGTTGGATGCCTGTAAGTCGCTCCAATTTCTTGACGGGCGTTGACCTCATTGCTCCGGTGATAATGTATAGGGACTGATTTGGAACTTTACCCAATGTTTGCTGGGTTTGTCGTAGAACAAGTCGACCAGGCCGTAGAGCCATATTCATGATGTGCTGTGATGAACCCTGGTAGACAGTGTTCAGTATTCTCTCGGTTGGTCCCCAAAATAGTGCCTGTAAACTTGCGTAAAATTGCCAACTTCCTTATAACCTTTGCCTCTACCTTAGTGATGTTTAGCTTCGAGGTCGCACTTCTGTCAAAGGTGACACCAAGGTATGTTGCTTCTTCTTCATCCTTTTTCAGCTGAGTTCCCCCAAGTGTGATGGCACCAGCTGTCTGTTTTGTGGACAAGGTGAAGAAGGTCGTGGGAGACTCGTCCTAATTGATAGCAGTGCACCATTTATCTCCCCAACTGTTTAGTCGATCTACTGCTTGTTGTATATGGTAGTGCATGGTCTTCCTGGCATCACATCACCAGGTCACCAGCATAGAGTGTTGTCTTGATAAAAAGCAGGAAGAGCGTTGGGGATAGACCCCACCCCCACCACCACCCCCCATGTGAGACACCATGATGCAGCAAAATTCTTTTGCCATGTGTTCTATCCAGAGAGACTCTTGCGTTACGGTTACATAAGTATCATTTGATCCACTTCTACATGCTATCAGTGGCTCCAGTTCTCAACAGTTTGACAAGTAGTCCCTCCATCCAGCCTTTGTCAAATGCCTTTTGGAGGTCGATCCAGGTAACACAGACCAGGTTTTGTTCCTAAAAAAAAAATCCTCAGTTTCTTGAGACAGATAAGTAGCCTGGTCTTCAGCGGAGCGGAATTGGCGGAATCCCAGCATGTTCTGATGCGAGGGGGTTAACTGATTTCCAGTACCACTGGAAGCGCTCATTCACCATTCTCTCCATGCTCTTCACAATACAGCTGGTCAGACTGATCAGGCGATAACCAGAGGGCTGCCTGAGATTCTTCCCTTTCTTCAGGATGGGGATCATAATTGCCTCACGCCAGATTTGTGGTAGTTTTCCTTCTTTCTAGCTGAGGTTAAAGACCTCGAGGAGTTTGTTCATTGCTGCACTGTCGAGGTGTAACAGCATTTCATTGTTGATGCCATCTGTCCAGGTGATTTCCTTGCCTTCAGCTTCTTTAAAGCGGATCTAAGTTCTACACATTTGAGGGGCTGCGTCATTGGTTCCACTCTGGGTTTGTTTCGTGTTTGTTCTATCTGCTCTTCTCGTTGTTTACTGGAGCCGGTTGTTCCTGTCATTTGCACACAGATCTGCAAAACTGTTGGCTGCTTCTTCCCCAGTTAGCATGTTCCCAGTTTCTTTCCAGCGTAACTTTTGATCTGCTATTTTCTTCGTCATTGAGCTGCTTGGTTAGTCTCTAGATTTCCCGTCCGTCTTTCTCAAAATTCAGGAAAGCGGTTTTCTCTCCCTCCAACTTCTCCTGCTTGCTTGCAGCTTGCATTTGAGAAACCTGCTGGAGTTTGATGTTGTTTTTTTCATCACACAGGGAGTCTTTTGCTGTACTCCTGGCTTCTGACAATTCATCTTCTAGAGCCTTAAGTTCAGTACTCCAGTATGGCTTGTAATTCTGCCTGGTGCCTCTTGGTATGGTTTCATGGGCAGCCTATAATGTGCATTCATTGAAGTCCTTCATGATCACGTGGATGTCTCACCCCTGGACTATAATGTCTTGGGTAAGAGTTCTGGTTCAGAGGCTGAAGGCCATCCAGTTTGCCTTCTTGTAGTTCCACCGGGGGAAGGTGGCTTCGGTGCAGGCTCCAAGATTGAAAGTGCAGGAACACAGGCCGGTGGTCGCTGCCACCCAGTTAGTTTTTCTAACCTCTCGCTTGACACACTTGTGAATGTCTTCTGTGCAGAAGGCCAGATCTGGAGTAGAAGTGATGTACTACCCTCTGGAGTAAAACCTAGGACAGTCAAAAGGACTGCTGATCAGGATGAAATGATTGTCATCTTTCCCAGTGTCCACCTCTACACCCCTTTGATCTATACGGGCACATCCCCAGCTTTGAGAGTGACTGTTGAAGTCCACAACTACAAGAAAGCTGGAATCAGCCGTTGCAATGGAGTCGAGAGATAGAGACCTGTCATTTGGGCAGTGGAAGTTCACACGCTGAAGTGGTGCATTGCTAGCCTGAGGGTTCAGCACCTGATATTCCTAGTCTCCTGTGTGTGTTATGACAGGGCAGGCATTGATGTTATTCCTGACAAGGATCAGTATTCCTCCTTTGTGATGGCCTGTTCTGCTGGACCTGAAGCACTGGCAGCCTCTCACTCTGAAGGACTTGTGGCTCTGCAGGTGAGTCTCCTGGATGCAGCAGACTTGCACATTCTTTTCTTGCAGGATATACTCCAACTCTGATTTTTTTTTTTTTTTTTTTTTCAATTTAGTACGATTTCAGCATTCCAGCGCATGACCATGACAGGACCCTGCTCTTTTGTGTACTTTGGTGCGCTGATTAGCTCTCCATTCTCGCTCTCTGGCGCCATGTAGTGGAGGACTAGGACCTCAACTAGCTAGGGTTGAACTCCGATGAGGCTCGGAGCCCGGCGTTGCTTTACGCTGGAGGGACCTCGGTGGGCGAGCATAATTTGTGGAACGAGCTGGTCGTGTAGACATAACGGCGAATTATGCATGGTGCCACGGTTTGTTAGAAGGTGCACTCTGGCCTGGTGTTAGAAGGTGCACTCTGGCCTGGTGTTAGAAGGTGCACTCTGGCCTGGTGCCACTGTCTTCAACCTTCTGCGTTTCTCTCAGGCCCACCCCACCCTTAACTCATGGCCCAAGCACCTACCCTGTGAGCTCAGGAGGCTCGAAGTTTGCATGCGCCTCTTAATCGCATGATGTTCCCGTGTGGATACCTGGGGCATTTCGAGAGGACAGCAGTGCCACTTGCTGACCCACCCCGTCCTGATAAGAACACCGCCAGTTGGTCCAGGGCTGCTTATTCGTCCAGGCGAGCCTGGATTATTCATTTTATTTACTTTTTAACATGAGCGCTGGTGACTTACTCGTTTTTGAGTGAGCCAGTCTTTTAGGAAGAAGAAGATATCAGGAGGCCGTTTCGCCATCCGCCACCTGCGACACGCTGGTTGGGTATGGCCGCCCCACTACCGAACTGGAGGTAGTCTGGCCCTAGACTTAATACCAATAAAACGTTCTGTATTTCGTCAAAGTCAAAATAAATAATCATGTCCACCGATTTTAATTGGTTGGAAACTAGCCTTGTCCATGGAACGTTAGCTGGATTTCAAAAAGTGATTAGCGTGCATATGAAACTTTTTTAAAAGTACTATTCATGCTCTCATTTTCACACATTTCGATTGGAAGTGTGCTTAGATGACCGTTCCCTTTTAACAGTATGCTCGTCCCCACTATTGGAGGCTCTCACAGTATAATCTTCCCCCCTTTGGAGGCTTCCACGGTATAGTTACCACCCCCACCGCCCCCCCCCCCCCCCCCCCCCCCCCCCCCGCGCCCCCAGATGGAGGCTACCATATTACATGATCCCTAACTATTTTGGAGATTACCACAGTAGAGTTATCCGCCCTGCTTGGAAGCTCCTACGGTATAGTCCTCTCTATTACTTGGAGGCTTCCATAATATAGTCATTCCTCCAATTTGGAAGTTCCCACTGAACAAGGCAGGTCAAGCATCACTGTACAAAGATCTGACGTACTGGTGATGTGCTTTTGGGATGATATTTCTATCACAGAGACCGATCAAGTCACTGTACTTCTCCTTGGTGATGGGAGATGAAGCTTTTGAAATGTGTCCCAGGTCAATGTCTGCAGAGTTTGGTGTGATGGTGTGGACAGTTCTCAAGTTCTGCACGAAATTGAGCTGGCAATACTCAGCAAGACACAGTCATAACTAATGCAAACGGGATTTGGTTGTCTTGATGACAGCTTAAATGTTCTTTACATCCAAACATCTGATTTTTCCTTTCTTGATGTCGAACTGGATTTTTATTTTATTTATTTATTTATTTATTGTAACCCTGGTATTTTTTTTCTTCCCAAGAAAATCAGATAGACCCAGCTCCTCAACGATATGCAAGGGGTGTATGTTGCTTGGCTGTTCTCATGTTCTGTGCTCACTGGCTTGAAGTGTACCATGCATTTGTGTCCACTGCTCCGTTTAATCATGGAATGCATGATGTCACTTCCGTTGTGACTATGATCACTTACAAAGACAAAATGCTATATTTCCTTCAACTGAAACTTGTTCAGGACAGACCTTAGCATTATAAGGATGATTTTTGTTCCTATTGTGTCCACATGTGTGAAAAAACCTCTTGCATGACACCCTCCTTGTTCATCCGCTCTAGGTATCTGTAAAACACACGAGGCAATTTCACTGGATGCTGTCATTGCTGTAGTGTGTGCCCAGACATCACGACATCTTTATCAGTTTCTGTGATCGCATACAGTCAGATTGTACATATACAGCTTTTTCTTGTCGTAGAGACCTGACTCAGCACCTGATGGAGCAGGCAAAACTTTTTCAACGTCAAACGCTGCAGCTGCAAGACCTGGCTTATCTTTTAAACTTGCTTTCTTTTCATTTTAAAATATTTTCTTCTTTTATATCACGCGCGCGCGCGCGCGCACGTACGGGTGTGTGTGTGTGTGTGTGTGTGTGTGTGTGTGTGTGTGTGTGTGTGTGTGTGTGCGTGCGTGCGTGTGTGTGTGTGTGTGTGTGTGTGTGTGTGTGTGTGTGTGTGTGTGTGTGTGTGTGTGTGTGTGTTGTTCTTCATCTCCCGCCTGCGTGAAATATCCATTCTTACGGGCATTACAGATTTCACATCAACCTTTCATCTGTTTGTGGAAGCTGATGTTGAATACACTAGCTGCGGCTTTGCGCCCTTTCTTTTGTCGCTTTTCAACGTACAGATCATACATCTTTTGCACACTGAGGGAATTTCCAAATATTTTCATGTATAATTTTTCCTTGCATATTGCCTTTTTCACACTAAGAAAGCTGCTGATGTGTCATCTGATCTCCTCTTTCTCCGAGTCCCACGAGTTTCCCCTTCGGCTTTGCTGTCCTCTCTTTTCAGTGCCACAGGTTCCTGGACTGTTGGTTTTGTTCAGCGATGTGGCAACAACGGATGGTGAACTGAATGATAATGCCCCACTTGCAACACGCAGTCAGGGTTTGGCACTTGACTGTATTGAGCCGGAGGCTTCGTCAAATCATTTACGTGACGGCGATGAGTATGTTCCGTCGAAGGCATAAATGAGAGATCTAGAATATGAAAAATCTAGAATGTGAGAGATCTAGAGAGATCTAGAATAGGAGAGATCTAGAATAGGAGAGATCTATAAAATGAGAGATCTATAAAATGAGAGATCTAGAATAGTCACCGTCCGAGATGAGCTCATCAAAATCTTGCCCATATTAGAGGAAGAAACTTCACAACAGGAAATCATGTATTTACTGGAAACCAGGTAAAACGGGTAGACGCAGATCATATGAGAACTGGATTTACCTGGTTGCTGTGTCCTGGGCGAGGTGTGTGTGTGTGTGTGTGTGTGTGTGTTAATGCCAGTGTTACAAGCAATACTTTGACTGAATCAGCCACTGCAGGACATTCCGGAGCAACAAGCTGGTGTTCCTTTACCACTCAGGATTAAGCCAAGGCAGATCTGTTAAAAAAAAAAAAAACAAGGCAGATGTGTAAAATGGATTGTCTTACACAGCAGAGGCAGTACATGTGTAATATGGTCCAGAAAATGGAGAGAAAAGAAGAAAGAAAAGAGTAACAAAGCAAACTTCAAGGAGAAGACAGATACTTTCTGTCCATTCACGAGAAGATAGTGGAACGTCTCTAAAAAGATCACGCATGAGAGTGATCATGTTTTCCCAACCTTCATGCTGAGCAACACAAGCAAACCCATCAGGATGAGACAGACCTCTGGCATCCCCACTATGAGAATCACATACATAAAATGTGCTTCGAACTTTATTAACCGCAGCACCATAAGATGAAAAGGGCATCCTCTACAGTGAAAACCGCTGCATGTTCAATCTGTTCAAAGGCATGTCGTCATGACACTGTGCCCTCTTTTGGTAAAACGTTTATGTTGCCCAGCACACCATTGAAGGTATCAACGACATGAATATTGATTATGCGGTCATCTAATATGACAGTTTGTGTAACTTCACTGGGTAGAAGATATGTTGCATCATGTGCATCGGTTGTGGAAAAGTACAGTGTATCTGCCTCATGCAGTATGACGTCAATGGTAAGCGTAGTGCACAGAAACGCACCCTTTAACACAGCGATGAGCCACTGCCCCGCTAACATAGCCGTGCACTTCAATCATGTCCCTCAGGTCTGCTATCCCCTTGACGAAAGTTCCCATGGAAGCGGGTTCCTATGGCTGGCAAGCACTGATAAATGAAAGAACACAAAGTTTGAGAGAGCTCAAGGACATTTTAACTCTGATAAAAAAAAAAAAAAAAAAAAAAAAAACAAGCAAAAACAAAAAAAAAAAAAACCCAACCCTTGAGAATTCTCGGTAGAGAATATAAAAAGACAGGGTTATTTATACCAATTGCAGTGAAAAGGAAGAGAGCAACATACCCAACATTTTTTTTTCCTTCCATTCAAAAAAAAAAAACAAAAAAAAAACAACTTTAAAGTGAGACTCTTCTTAGTTGTAAAGCTAATCAGAGAAAAAAAAATTAATGTGTGGACTGATGTTACTTCTGGTTTTTTGATATTACTTGTACAAGGCATTGTCTAACTTCGATTGTGTTCTGTTGGCTATATATTGAGATTTTGAGGTTTATTTACTTACACATTTGGTAATTCGTTGCTTCAACTGCATACTCATAGCGCAAAGAACAGTAGGAAGAAAAGCTAGTGGTAATTAATATGGAATCTGAAATCAAACCAAACATATTGAAACTAAAGTCTAAAGTGAAATACACTCGTATGTAAACGAAGAAACGCAATCTATGCAGTTTTTTGTTTGTTTGTTTCTTTCTTTCTTTCTTTTCCCTTACAAGTTCAGAATAATACAAGTGTAAATAATAACGTGGCTCATGCAGACGAAAGGAAAAAACAAATAAAACAAAACATCAATACTAAAACCGTAACCTGACATAAAACACTTGTATTCATAGCATATCTGAAAGACCACACATACATTTGAAGTAATTCTGCTTAACGCATTCTTACCACCACAAGATATACTGCAATGTGAGTTATAGTAGATAAACTTTAACAACAGCATGTTTATGTTTAGGATAAGGTGATTGAGACTTGGTTAACTTATGTCCCTTAGCTTACTCTTAAAGCATATGAAAAAAAAATACAGCAAATGTGTTTTCGGGCGGCAATACAAACACGCATACATACATATATAAACACACACACACACACACACACACACACACACACACACACACACACACACACACACACACACATGCTTAGGTTATTAAACAGTACAGCTCATCACTGTGACTACTTACACCTTTTGATCTCCCTTGCATCCTTAAAATGGATCCTCAAGGATTGGCCCAAAGATTATCCCCTACATTAATACTGTTTACATAATGTTTTAGGTTTTCAGCAACTTATCCAGCTAAACGTACACATAGTTCGGCGATTTTGTTGTGGTTGTTTTAACGGAACCAACGACATATATGCTGAAATTCACATGCTTCCTTAAAGTGCTTTTGCTGAACGTTGATTTTTGTTCTGCCTGGTCCTGAGTCAAAATATGAAAAGAGGGCGGTTGAAATGTTTGGGAATTGTTTTTTCCCCACAACTAACTCACCCCCAACCCATGCTTCCATCTCGGCGATTCCTTCCACTACGTATAGTCCCACCTCCCCACACTTATTAAGAATGTAGATCTACATTAGTTCATCAAAACTGTGCGATGGCTAGTGAACCAGCTAAAGTCTTATTCACTAAAATAACTGATCTCCTCCAGCTGAAGCCGTTTGTATTGATAAAACGCGCCGATTTCAGATCGATAGTTACACCCATACGTCTGTATATTTCATTTAGATAAAAAAAAAAAAAGAAAAAAAAAAACAGTAGTGTGTCAGACTCGGAAACCGAGTTACCTAACCGATTTAGTGTTTCCAGCTATGACCCAATTTTTTTTTTTTTTTTTTTTTTTTTTAAACTATAGTACGCAGCGACATTCGACCACACAACACACTGTAGTTTTCTTTCTTTCTTCTTTCTTTTCTCTCTTTTCTTTTCTTTCTTTCTT
>JADBJO010005525.1:189456-197772 GCA_016801955.1 Conus betulinus
CTTGGCCTGTTAAGCCTGACTAATGATACATCAACTTAGTGCATTTAAGCAATACCATCACGATTTCCCAGGTCCTGGACAACGCTTAAAAAAACATACTGCATGTAACTTTGAAACCATACACAGAAAAGCATTATAAACAAAACTCCATATCCTCTTTCCACCCATACACCCCACACCATTCCACAGCTTACTGTTGGTTGCTTCTACGATTCAACAGAGTCCACAAGCCATTGCAGTTTGTCAAGGCAGTGAGAGGGGATGGAAAGCAGTTTTGTGTGTGATTGTGTGTGGGGAAGGAAATAACAGAGTGTGTGTGTGTGTGTGTGTGTGTGTGTGTGTGTGTGTGTGTGTGTGTGTGTGTGTGTGTGTGTGTGTGTGTGTGTGTGCGTGCGTGCGTGCGTGCGTGCGTGCGTGCGTGCGTGCGTGCGTGCATTCGAGCACGCGCGCGCGCTCGCAAAGATGAATGGGGGAGGGTGGGATGAGGAGGAGTTGATACTTACACACATGCACAGACTCTCTCTCTTCCACAATTTGTAAACTTGTTGTGCTTTAATCTACATCATGGATAGATATCAGCTCCTAAAATACCAACCTCTTTAAGAAGAAACTAGAGCCAAGAAAAATAAAAAAATCACATTTCTTTTCCTAATCAATATTGATGACAGGGAAGGTCGCAGGCTAACTGTAAGTGAATTTGAGAAAGATATCAAAATGCTTGTACAGCCCTCAACACCACAATGGAGATTTAGCGCTAAATCAGTACACAATACGTGTAAGCATTTTTGGTGCCCGAATAAGTTTGAACCAGCATTTCAAATCAAACTGGCAGTTGGTCTAAGGAACAAACCACCCACCAAGCGTTTCACCTCTCTTGAAGGATTTCTATCGATGGCATCCTTCCCAATCCCCCTCAAAATGCATGACCTTCCGCTCGGCTGACGTTTCATTACAGACCCTTTGCACTCACCCGTCACCTTATCATTGCGCCATCTGGTATCCGCCGATTAGTCCCGTTTCTGTGATTTTAATCTGTATGCTAGAAAAACTAACTGGTTTGTCTCTTGATGGTCAACTGAAAGAAAACGAGCAGAATCAACTTTCATACAAAATTAAAAAAAAAAAAAAAAAAAAAAAAAAAAAAAAAAAAAAACCCGAACAAAAACAAAACCAACAAAAACCAAATAAACAGAAAACCTCTCAAAGCAGTCTACCTGTGCCAGCCTTTAAATACTCAACTCCTTAAGGAAGACCTTGGTGTATCGACTTTTGGTGTGTGTGTGTGTGTGTGTGTGTGTGTGTGTGTGTGTGTGTGTGTGTGTGTGTGTGTGTGCGTGCGTGCGTGTGCGTGTACGTGTGTGTGTGTGTGTGTGTGTGTGTGTGTGTGTGTGTGTGTGTGTGTGTGTGTGTGAGAGAGAGAGAGAGAGAGAGAGAGAGAGAGAGAGAGAGAGTGTGTGTGTGTGTGTGTGTGCGTGTGTGTGTGTGTGTGTGTGTGTGTCAAAACTCCCGACACCAGGAAACGCAGGGGTACACTCAAAACAACATTTATGTCCACAACAATAACATAAATTTCGTATTCTCATTCACACCGATATGGGACAAGGGAAACGGAAGAAGAAAAGAGGACAGACGAGGAGCAAGTTCAGAGCAGGTGGGAAATAGAGAAGAAGGATAGATACCTACCAGAAACTATCTATTTAAGGGGACAAAGTAACCCCAATACACCTTCCCCCCAGAAACCCGGGTCACCCGCCTATTGTTTGCCCTAAATCCCACTATTCACTATGTCCCTTCAAGTAAAAGAAGAGAAAGCAAGGAACACACCTATACATTAATTCACAGGACAAACAACACAATTCAATCCCTTTCACACTAATGTCATCCACATTCCATTCATTTAAAATAATCATCCATTCATACCGTCTTGGCTGGCACACAGCTGCTTCCACGCCCTCTACACTACAGCTCAAAACTACTCAGCTCAGTCTATCAATGAAGTCCAGGAATCACGTCTCGCAGTAGGCCCCTTGGAAGACTCCTCCACGGTGACTGAGTCCGTCAGCTGCGTCGCCGGTTCAGGTCCCCGCTGCTGGCTCAGCTGCCAGTCCCCAAGGTGACCGAGCTAGCCTCCCGACGGACCTTGAGCGACCTGTATTGGTAGAAGGCGCTGGAATGCGCCAAAACCAGAACCAAAAACCAAAACCGCCCTGCAGCGAAGATCAGTGTCTTTCAAAGAAATTCTCCATATAAAACCTAAATGTGTAGGTGCAGTGAAGAAAGACATGAAAACAGTGTGTGCGAACCATTTATATATCACTTAATTTCTCTTTATGTTAAAATATAATTTGAAATCTACATTTTTTTTTTTTTAAGAAAAAGATTCCCCAGTTTTGTTTTTCTATCTGTGAAAATAGAAATTACCTCCCTTTATCTCCCCCAAATAAAATAAAAAATAAAAAAAAAAAATAATAATAATAATAATAATAATAATAAAATAATAATAAAGAGCTCTCGTTCATCCTTTCATACGTCCATCCATTAAAAAAAAAATATCAAACATTAGGACAGACAGGACGAACAGGAACAGACAATACGAAAGGAGCGGGGCCAACGCGGGCGTCGCGATGGGAGATCCCTGTTTCCGACTTAATATTAGTCGGATGAACATCTTATTTACGTCCGCATCCATCTTGCATGTCTATATTCTAAATAACAATATATTTTAAAATAATAATGCCAAATTCCAACCGGTCAGGTACCAACACACATCCAGCAAGGCTTCTGGGCTGTCAGAAATCAACCATCCATATATCCTCCCCTCGTTAACAGCAGCGCCCAAAACCATTCTAGCAAAAAGACAACCCTTTAGTCCTGGTACCACAAAATATACGGAATTTGTACAACCATGAAACGAGCTTCTCCTTACCCCAGAAATCACTCAGGAACTGGGTAAAGGAAAACAGAATTAAAAGTTGGAGTACATAAATCACAATCGGAACACTCCGAATGGGCAGAAAATATTCGAGAGCGCTTCGCAGACACGCCTCAATTACACACCCTTTACAAGCAGGATGGAAAATGGATAAAATAAAAAAAAAAAACCTTTCCTTTCCTTTTTTTTTCCTTCTCTTTCACTTGCGAAAAGGGTGGTCTCACAATAACAAAATACTTTCTCTATATACAGAAATGATTCTTACCACAACGCGCGTTGTCAGAAAAGGAAGTGCCGGCCAGCCCCCAATCTCGACGGAAGACGGGGCTCGACCAACCAGTCCCCACCGAAAGGAACTTCAGGTCCTGGACGACCCAATGGAGAGGTGGCAGTGGGTAGGGATAGAGATCCCCCAACAGAAGACCAGCGGCTTCCTTCGGCCGAGCGAACGGCTAGTCCCCTGCTGCAGCGCTACGATGAAGTAGACAAAAGAGCCCACTACCCAAGGATGGGGATCCTTACCACTCGGCTGCCAGCGAATCGAGTGCCTAACCAAAACCCAAGATCGGCCAACCCAAGATTGCAACAAGTCTGAATACAGTTACAGTCCCCCCAGGGACATCTCGAGAATGCCAACTTGCCAGAAAAACACGAGCAACACAATCCGGCCTAAAACTCTAGCCAGGTATCTTTAAAAAAAAAAAAAAAAAAAAAAAAAAAAAACCCCCGAGCGCACACGCGCGCCTACACACACGCACATACATACGCACACACACACACACACACACACACACACGCGCGCGCGCGCGCGCGCGCGCGCGCGCGCGCGCACCGCACAGCCGCGCGGCAACGCACACTCACACGCGCGCCGTATCATCTGTACACACGTTCGCTCTCGCGTGCCCCTCACATTCAGCTTTTTTTTTTTTTTTTTGAAGGGGACAGTCAAGTCAGAGGATGCTGCAACCCCACGGACGACACGCTTGAGAGCTTGACCTCTGTGCTCTAACCTCCACACAAGCTAAAACTGACACACTGCCTGTCAGCAACAATCCCTTAAGTATAAACTAAAGAAAATTTAAAAGGCGTCTGTGGCACACACACACACACACACACACGTGAACTTTGCAAAACACCAGCACCACTTGTGACTAGAACGCAACTCTCGTTAATATTTGAACTGTAGTATAAAAAAATCATCATTCATTTTCCTTTGGCACAGTCATTCATTGATATATTATTGTTATTTACTATCTCAAAATTGTTTGCACTAGCTTACAAATAAGTTCTGTTGATGCGTGAAAATTTCTAATGTTAAAATACGGTTCCTTTAAGGTATTCCAGTGGAACTGTCGATCTATTATAACCTCCCTTGACCAATTAGCACAAAAACTTGCAGAAGAAAACTACAATGTATTGGCCTTACATCCCTAAACACACATAGAAACAAATTACCCAAACTTGCTGGCTATTATTTCCCCCCAATTGTTCAACAGGGGAACACAGATGAAAAAATCAACGTAGCCATTTACATTAAGGAAGGAGAAAACTACACCCCCTGCGAAAGTCCCGTTCCACCAGACACACCCGATTCCTATTTGTGCGCAGTAAGGGTTCAGGTAAATACTAACATCGTATTAACTGTCGTGTCAGTCTATCTACCACAGGGTCCTAACGAGTTTAATTCTGAATGGTTACGACCATTACATACAAGACCAGATAAAAACAATAGATATCTTATAGCTGGAGATTTTAATGCTCATTCCCCGTTTTGGGAAAAGAATTGTCAGTCGATTACTAGTAACCGTGTTGAAGAAAATCTAGTCGACTCGTCCTTATATCTTTTGAATGACGGGAAAGTAAGTAACACGCATTCCTGACAACCCGAAGCACAAGCCAAGTGCAATAGATCTAACTTTAGTATCTCCAGATCTAGCGCCACTTTGTGATTGGCACCCCCCTTGATGACACACTGAATAGTGATAATATTGCTATCATTACTACCTTTGAATCTTCAAGGCCTAAACCAACAATTTAACAATGGAAATAGTCCCAAAATATAATTATAAATTAGCTAACTGGGGTAAATTCACAGAGTTACTAAAAACATTCTACGTCGACACAAAGAACTTGATACTCAATCTGTTGATGACCTATACGATCAGTTTCAGAATGCTATACTATCTGCTGCGAATCAATCAATACCTATGATAAAACCTGTCAAATCAAGTTCAAAAAAGCGCGCAGGTAATGCCTGGTGGAATGAAACATGTGAAAAAGGAAAAAAGGAGAAAAACATCAAACTGAGAGAATATTTACGAAGCAAAGGAGAATAGCGCGCTAAAAAAGCGTCTTGAGAAAAAAAAAAGCAAAAATCATTTTAATCACATCACAGCACAAGCAAAACAGCAACACTGGTCTAACTTTTGTAAGAATGAAATATCAAATCATAATGATGTCCAAAAAGTGTGGGAAAAGTTAAGAACAATGAAAGATGGAGTAAACTTGCCAAAATGTCCTGTCAAGCTCCCAAACTCTGATTTCCGTTCTAATCTAGAAAAGGCCGAAGCTTTTGTTGATATATTCGCCACAAATGGCAGCAAAGATAGTTTATCAACAGAAAATAGACTGCACAGAGAGCAAAAAGAAGGAAAACTAATCTACAACGATCCAGACCCTGTAATAAGCCACTATCTGAATGCTCCCATGCATAACAATTCAAGAAGTAGAAGAATGTCTTGTTCATTTGGGCACCAAAAAAAAAAAAAAAAAAAAAAAAATCAGTGGGTTTAGACGGTATCTCTAATGAAATGTTACGTCATGTCCCACCTAATGTAAAACGCTTTATCTCAGTATTCGTTCAAAAATGCTGGGAAGACGGCAATTTGCCCTCATTATGGAAACGTTCTATTATAGTTCCTATACATAAACAAGGAAAACCTCGAAGTAACATAAACAGCTACCGCCCAATTGCCCTGATGTCGCACGCAGGTAAACTAATGGAAAGAATTGTCCTAAACAGTTTACTTTATTTTTGTAACAAACATCAAATTATCCCTATAAATCAAGCTGGTTTTCAGAAAGGCAGATCAACTACAGAACATCTAGTAAAACTCACAACTCATGTTAAACAACAGTTCGCAAGACGAAAAAAAAAACATCCTGGCACGTTCTTTGACGTAAGGAAAGCGTACGAACAAGTATGGCATGAACGACTTTTGTATAAACTTATAACTATTGGAATAAATGGAATCATGTATAGCTATGTCAAAGCTTTCCTTCAAAGCAGAATTATTCAAACAAGAATAGAGCATACATATCCCAACACTAGAACACTGGAAATGGGTCTTCCACAAGGATCAGTATTATCTCCATTTTTTTATTTAATATCCTAATTGCAGATATAACAAAAGACTTATCCAAAGACATAGTTTTAGTTCAATTTGCTGACGACATATGTCTGTGGATGAAAGTCACTATGAAAAGAAAAAAACCCCATTAAGATCATTAAATTACATAAAGATCAAATATCAACATGAATTAAACAAAATCAGTAGTTTTCCTACATGAAAATGGATTGACACTCTGGGCAGAAGAAAAAACAAATCTAATGCTTTTTAACTCTGGATATGACCCAGAGAAACTTCCACAATTCACCCTGAATGGGTCAGCCTTACAATACGTCAAATCCGAAAATTCCTAGGAGTATATTTAACATCAAAACTCTCATGGAACCAACATATTGAATATATTTTGAATAAAGCAAGAAAAAGTTTAAATTTTCTAAAGGTCATAAGCAAACAAAATGGGGACAAGATAAACAGAGTTTAATACTCCTAGCTTCGGCTCTTGTGCGCTCTAGATTGATTTATGCTCAAGAAGTTTTCTTTAGTGCTCCACAGCATCTACTTAATAAGTTACAAAATGTAGACTGCAAAGCATATAAACTTGCGCTTGGAGTTCCCACACATGCGTGTAACACTGGGACTTATAATGAAATTGGAATCTTACCTTTGAATGAATTTCGAAAAGTGTTCGCCTCTAAATTTGTTTTTTAAAGAACCTTTCACAGAAAAGTTTCTGTACAAATGAAGTATCTCTCAATTCAGAGACAGATTTTGCTAAAAGAGCAAAAGACATAAAATCAACTAAATCTATTCAGTCGTACACATCTACTTTTTAAAAAAAAAAAAAATCAACCAAGTAAAATAGCTGTCAACTCGTCCCTTCCACCCATTCCCAAATGGAAACAAACCAAGCAAATTATGACACAAACTATACTGAACTGAACAAAAACGATCCACCATATCTCTTAAAATATTATGTAAATTCTCATTTGGAAAATCAATATAAGGACCATCTTCAAATTTTTACAGATGGCTCAGTGTCAGATAACCATAGAACAGGAGCAGCTTTTATATTACCAAAATTAAAAGTAGAGAAATTATATTATCTTGGCATACACTTGTCAATTTTTTTACTGCAGAATTAGTTGCTATTCTGATGTCCCTGAAGCATGTTTTAAATTCTTCCTATAGAAAATTGTCCAATTTTACTGTGCAGTGACTCAAAGTCAGCTCTTTCTGCCTTACAGTCCTTAAATTCAAAAATTCGTTGTAAGACTATTACAGAAATTAATTACGTGACACATCTCCTATCGATGAAAAGAATAAATGTGACCTTCTGTTGGGTGCCCTCACATTGTGGAATCTCAACAAATGAGAAAGTTGATCAAGCTGCTCGGAGAGCAGCTCGAAATACTGAAGGCACGACTGCACTTCCGTTAGATCTATCAGAATGTTGTACCTTGATTAATAAAGCATCACTTAACAGTTTCAAAAGGTTATTGAAAGACGCAGATAGTCAGTATTATCACAACTGTATACGATCCAAATCCTAACATTCACCCAAAGACGCAATTGGACAAATTCGTAAGTCCGATATCTAGAGAGGTAGTATCCTTAATTCATAGGATGCGTTTGAATTCACTTCGAACCAAATACAGCAAAATAAAGAATACAGTGCGCAAGTTTTGCACTAATATTTCACATGATAGATCGACACCACTGACGTTTACCTACAAGGTTAAAATAATTATGCTTTTCTGAGTTCATTATGCCCACATTTATTACGTAGTCCATAGCAATTTATCTTTACTTTCAATAACCCCTCATATACAAAAAGAAATCACACTCTCTCTCTCTCTTCTCTCTTTCTCTCTCTCACACCACACACGAACACACACACACACACACACACACACACACACACACACACACACACACACCACAAACACACACTTGATCTGTAATCACGTTAAATGGAAAGCACGTTAAAAATTTGGAAGGAAAGAGACGAATTAATATAAGAAGAACAACAACAAA
>JADBJO010005526.1:0-20000 GCA_016801955.1 Conus betulinus
AAGAACAGACAGACAGAACAGACAGACAGACGGGGCGAGTGTCACGGGTGTTCTTTTCACTTGATAATTTCACCACCACCCCCTCCCACCCCACCCTCTCCCCTGCAGTTTCCCTTGAAACGGAAGCCCTCATTACCGCAGCGTCAGAGGCCAGGAGCATATTCAGCGGAGGCAGTGAGTGCTAAAAGCCGGCTGTCCATCACGCCGATTCCACGGGTCTTGATGCTGACGACAACGCGGGGCTCCTTTTACTTTCGGCATCATCGCCCAAGCCTCCTCTCTTCCAGCTCTCTCCAAAGCAGCGGGTCATGGTGGGGTCACCCGTCTCTTGGACGCGCCTTTTCCGTACCCCCCCCCCCCTCCACCCTCGCCTACTCCACACCCCCCCCCCCCCCACCCCCCCCGAACCCACCCAAGGACCCGCGCCTCCGGCCAGCTCCATTCCAATGCCTCTTGTCTCCTCCCTCTTCACACCACCACGAAAACACATTCTTACCTCACTCGCTCTCTCTCTCTCTCTCATATCCTTGATGGTCAATACCCCGCAAGACTTTTTCCAAACACCAACACCACCACCCCCGCTGGCCTCAATTTAGAGACAACCTTGCGAGTCGATGTGACCCTCGATACGCAGTCATTAAGACACAGGGGAAAGCGTTTTTTGTGTTGTGTAGGAGGCGGGGGAACTTGGGTGGTGGGTGGGGTGTTTGGGTTGTGGAGGGGAAACGGGGGACAACAACCAAAGGTCATTACGAACACCGCATCCTGGCTTCAACCACCACAAACCTCTACTACCCGTCCTCCACCCCCAATCACCCTCCTCTTCCCTTGTCTTTCCCCCCCCCCCCCCCCCCCCCCCCCACCCCCCCCCCCCCCCCCCCCCCCCCCCCCCCCCCCCCCCCCCCCCCCCCCCCCCCCCCCCCCCCCCCCCCCCCCCCCCCCCCCCCCCCCCCCACCCCCCCCCCCCCCACCCCCCCCACCCCCCCCCCCCCCCCCCCCCCCCCCCCCACCCCCCGCCCCCCCCCCCCCCCCCCCCACCCCCCCCCCCCCCCCCCCCCCCGCCCCCCCCCCCCCTAATACAGAGCTGTAGTTGGTGGAGGCTGGGTCTGATGGTGGATTCATTAACCAAAGCCAAACAATTCAAAACCATATCAGGGGAGATAACACCACCCCAGGACCCCCCCTCCCCCCCCCACCCCGCCCCCACACTAACTGCACACTAAGTTCACCCCTCGGTGTGTTGGGTCTCTCCCAGTAGTCTTGGAGTGGGTGGCCTTGTCCTCAAAATCGAGGCGTCAAAGGACGGTACGTGTCGGATAGGGTGGGTGAGTGGAAGGAGGGTGAGTGAGGTGGGGGGGGGGGGGGGGGGGGGGTTTCACGCTGGGTTATTACTGTGAAGAGGTAATCCGCCCCGCACGGAGTCACGAGAGGACTCCCATTGTTTGTCGCCGCGAAGTCAGGACTCTACAGTCAGTTAGTGTTCCTTAAGGATGTTGGTGAAAGGAAATTACATGCTGTTTTATAGAGTCTCCTGCGTTTGTTTGAATCTGAATATATCAACATTGTGGACTAGTCGGGGGCTCTCCTGTCTGTTTCAGAAGGACTGTGGGGTGTGGTCAAATGATTATCGCCCCCCTGGCTGTTGGAGATGACCGTACTCGCTGATGGGTAGCACTAATACGTGTTGCCTCAAGAGGTTGGACATGGGAACAACACAACAAACAAAACAAAACAAACAAAACAAACCTCAGGCCATTCCCACGCATTATTCTATTTCTCCACACGATACCAGATTCAGAACAGTGAAGACGCATGCGGACAGGGCTATCTGTTGTTGCTGTGTACAGAACCCTTAAACTGGCCATCTTTGGCGATACACACTTACCGGGAATACCAAGGGGTAATAAAAAACAAAACAAAACAACTAACAACAAACCCCAACCCTTTGATCTGCGAGGTGGGACAAAGTAGTTTTTCACCTTGTAAGAGTGTGACAACTGATGAATATTCAATCCACTATGCAAAATGGAAGCGCGCAAAGTGCGTGCCCACGGATCCCTGGAAAAGCCAGCCCTGCTCAGCAAACTGAAACGGGCTGCTTGTGCTCTGTACAGTTCACCCTCTTTATTACCTGTGTCTGTTTCCTTGTTGGCTTTCATTAACCCCCCCCCCCCCCCCTCCCTCCCCAATATTTTAACATCAAGAGACACTGAACAGTTCGTTCGTACTGAGAATTTCTGGAGCAGGGGGGCCGATTCGGAATAGCTCAGCTGGTTACAACCGCCGGACTCGTGATCCTGGGGGTTGCGGGTTCGAATTGCGGTACAGGAGGAGCATTTTTTCCATCGGAGTTAACATTGGTTCTGACTCCATTCCCCGTACAGTCCTTCGAAATGAGACTATAAAACCGAGGTTCCGTGTGTGAACGCCCGCACAAATCTTGCACACACGTCAAAATCCATCACCAACTTCCGGAAGAGAAGGGCCAGTTTGGCCGTTGGTATGGAGACACGTTATCCATAACATGCACCTCCCCGAAGATGGAGTATGGCTGCCTTAATGGTGGGATCAAGAAAAACGGTCATACACACAAAACTCCATGGCCTGTCTATACAGGCTGTGTCCGTAGGAGTATCAGCCTGCGTACGGCAGAAAGAAAAGAAAAGAATTTCTGGAGTTTAAAAAAAATGCATGGATCTGAATGGGGGCAAACCATCAGGCTCTTAGATAACTGATCAATGAAAACTTGCGAGATTCGGTGTATACAACGAATGATACAAAAATCAGCTGAGAAAAAAAAAAAAATGGACATTGATGCTAAAGGGCGTCATTGTGGGGATGCTAACAGGGGGCGTAAAGGAGTGGGGGGGGGGGGGGGGGGGGGGGGGGGGGGGGGGGGGGGGGGCGGCGTATATCTGATTTAAGCCACTGCACGGCAACAAATCGAGCCACGCAGCTTCCAACTAGCACCAAACCCGGTTGCGGCAGTTAAGATTCCACCAGGGTTAACACGCCGTTTTTCATGCATCTTGTGATAGTTTGGGAATGACACCCGATGGATTCGGGCTCTACACGTTTTCATAGAAACACACAATGGTGGATTTGGTACGACACGTATCAGAGAGACAGCGGATTTGGTTACATCCAGCATTTTATAGAACCACAGAAGAATCTGGTGTACTATTACTTATTGACACAGACGCAGTGGATTCAGGTACTAACGTATCATACAGACCACCAGAATGGAATTAGGGTGTTACAAGTATATACGCACACATAATGGAGGGGCACACACACAGGGGACTGAGGGCAGACTACACGTGTCATATAGCACACACAGTTGGATTGGGGTCCTGCGCGTGTCATACAGACACAAATTGGATTGGTGGGTCTGCCGGTATCCCACACCCAGTGGATTGGGGTACTGCACGTGTCATACAGACACACAGCGGGATTGGGGGTACTGCCAGTCATTACAGAACCACTTTGATTGGGGTACTGCGTGTCATACAGACACACAGTGGATTGGGGTACTGCACGTGTCATACAGACACACCGTGGATTGGGGGTACTGCACGTGTCATACAGACACACAGTGGATTGGGGTCCTGCATGTGTCATACAGACACACAGCGGATTGGGGGGGTGTACTGAACACGTTGTCCTACAACACACAGTGGATTGGTTGGGGGTGGTAATGCGCGTGTCATTACAGGAAACACAGTAGGATTGGGGTCCTCTGCAGTCTGGGCATACAGACATATTCAAGCGGATTGGGGGTACTGCCACGTGTCACTACAGACACACAGTGGATTGGGGGGCGTCTCGCACGTGTCATACAGACACACAGCGGATTGGGGGGTTACGGCATCGTTGTTTCATACAGACCCACACAGGTGGAGGGGACAGGTAGGGTTATGATTGATGGTGAGGACGAGAAGGAGAAGCGCATGCCTCTCTTGAACGGAGGGTTAGATACTCTCCCCGAGTATCCTCCTAGCTTTTCCCCCTTCTTTGCTCTTCCCCCCCCCCCCCCCCCCCCCCCCCCCCCCCCCCCCCCCCTTCCCCCCCCTCCTGCCCCCCCCCCTTTTTCCCCCCCCCCCCTTCCCCCTTCCCCCCCCCCGCCCCCCCCCCCCCACCCTTGTTTCCCCCCCCACCCCATTGTTTAACCCCCCCCCCCCACCCCCCCTGTTCCCCTTCCCCCCCCCTTGTTTTTTTTTTCCCCTTCTTCTGGCCTTGCCCCTCTTCCCTAGTCTTTTCTTTTTTTTTTTTTGTTAACGTCCGTGTTGGGATGGTGGTGAATATGGCGTGATTTTGACACCCCGCACATTCTGCATTGGTTATTTTTTTTATTTATTTTTTTTTATAAAAACAGAGGGAAAAAGAGGAAAAAAAAAAAAAAATTGGGTTTGTTTAAAAAAAAAAAAGCAAAAAAAAGAAGGAAAAAAAAAAGAAAAAAGCAAAAACGAAAATATTTTGAGAAAAAAAAAAAAAAAAAAAAAGAAGAAAAAAAAAAAAAAAAACCGAAAAAAAAAACGAAAAAAAAAAAAAAAAAACAAAAAAACAAAAAAAAAAAAAGAAATAAAAAAGCAGACGGAAAAAAACAAAGAGAAACAAAGAGGAGGCCAGTCGGGAGAGTTAAACCACCAAAACGATGAAAAAAAAAAAAAAAAAAAAAAAAAAAAAACAAAAAAAAAAAAAAACCCAGAATCGGCAATGGCAATCACAATAATTGCTATGTACAGTGCCACAGCACTTGTCATTGGTGTTATACTTTCGGTAACGATGAAAAAAAAAAAAAACAAAAAACACAAGAACGGTTCTACTGGAAGCATAGGCCAGAGCTACAGTTGCACTGTCTTGCGTTCCGTCTCTCTTGTCCCTGTCTCTCTCCACCCATCCCAAACACATGATGAATGCTGGAACGATAATTGTCGTCTCTGTCTTGTACATCACTGACACAGACGAAATGTCTGCTCCCAAAAGCTCTTCTCTGCCAAAATGGCCTCGCCGCAGCGTTGTAGCGTCACACAAAGAGATGACGTCCTCTCTAGACCCTGCCTGCCCCTAAACGGAAGAATTCCAATTTTCAATGGGGGAATGCAAGGGGGGGGGGGGGGGGGGGGGGGGGGGGTGGGGGGGGAGGGGGAGAGGGGGGAGGAGAGACAGTGAGAATGCGCATGTGAACCTAAATCAAGACAGCATAGCTCTGGTTTCAGCTTCTCCCAGTTCAGGACAGGTGCCCGCTAGAGACTCTTAGGTTAGGGTCCTTCCTTTCTGGTTGTCCGCCGGGCTGGTTGTTAGCAATGTGACAGTACATTACCCGCAGCCGCACCGTGCGTGATGTGTGTCATTCGTTCATTTCACTTTCTATCAGTCTCAATATCACTCGGTCGGTCTGTCTGTCTGTCTCCCCCCACCCCCACCCACCCCCTCCCCGCCTTCCTCTGTTTGTAAGCCGGTTATGGGGCTCTCATAATTGAACTAAAAAGTGTTATTCTCTCTCTCTCTCTCCCTCTCTCTCTCTCTCTCTTCTCTCTCTATCTCTGCTGAGTTTGTGGGGAAGTGAGGGTGTCCCCCTAACAGCTCAAGGGAGGGCAAGGAGAAAGGGCACAGTCAGAGTACACTGTACGCTCTTCAGCGCTCATAGTATGAGTCAAGCTGTTCACGGCCCCCAAGGCCGACGGTCATGAGCAGAAACACCGTCTGAATATCATTCAGCAATCTATATTGGCGTGTGAAATCGCGTTCTCGCATGTGTGAAAATAATTCACTCAGCGCTCGTCTATTTGGCAAAAACTGAAATAAGCATTCTCTTTGTGGAGATCGTTAGTTATAAAGCTTGTGAAGATCATTGATCACTGTGTTTCAGAAAACTATTTTTACAATGCATCTGTGAAGGTTCGTTCAACATCTAAATTTAGATTAAAACAAACAAACAAACAGAACAAAATCCTTACGTTCGTTGTATCTGGTCGTGGCAGTGTTCGATCTGTGTAAAGAATTCATCGATCGATTTTTATGACGATCGCGATCACCTTCCACTGAGGAGGCCATGTTTTTTCACCTGCGTCTGTTGGCTGGTTTGTCTGTCCGTCGTCAACGAGACCGACGCAAAGAACGGCTGAAACTTTTGTAACAAAACTCCGTGGAAAGAGAGAAATGCCGTCCAAGAACGAACCGGCCAAAGTTTGAAACGGATCTCTGGTGGGGAAGGAAAAAAAAAAAAAAAAAAAAAGAAAAAAAAAAAAAAAGAAAAAAAAACAGAAAAAAAAAAATGTCACTGGTTAATTTCGCTGCGGGCCGGAACAGCTCAGCTGGTAGAGCGCCGGACTCGTTGATCCTGGGGTTTTTGCCGCGTTCAAATTTCGGCACAGGGGTATTTTTCCTCGGAGTTAACATTGGTTCTGACTCCATTCCCCATGCCAGTCTTTCGAATGAGATATTAAAACGAGGTTCTGTGTGTGAAACGCACGCACAACATCTTGCACACACGTCAAAAAATCCCATCACCAACTTTCGGAAGAGAGAGAAGCGCTAGTAGTTCGGCCGTTGGTATGGGATGACACGTTACACAACAACATGCACCTTCCCCGAAGAGGATTATGGCTGCCTTAATGGCGGGATAAAAAAAAAAAACGGGCATACACACAAAACTCCACTGGCCTGTCTATACAGGTACTGTCTGCAGGAGTATCAGCCTGCGTACGCAGAAAAGAAAGAAAAAGAAAAAGAAAAGAAAATGTCGCTCATGGCCGTGATGATCTTCCAGGCTGGCGTTCCCTGGCTGCCCCAAACGCACCTCAGTGATAGGTCACTCACATACATGTCACTCACTCACAACGCAGGAGGGCGCAGCAGAGGTCCGCGAAGCGTGCAACAAAGCCTGGTTCCAGCCCAGGTTTCCAGATCCCCCAGCCAAAACCCACCGCATTCGTCCTTGTCCCAGAGCTCATCTGTTCCACCTGATCATCCCGCACTTTCTGTGTCCTCTTTGCTGACAGGCAGACAGACAGATCCACAACTGCAGGTGGCACCACTACAAGCTGACGTGACGTGGGTCACCGTCCGTTGTAACACGTCCAAGGGGGGGACAGAGGGAAGTGCAGCCCCAGACCCCAACAGTTTGGATCGCTGACTAAGCCAGGACATACAGAGAAAAGTGAAAAGGGCGTACCTTTGGACTACGTTTCCTGACTACAGACAGGTGCGATTTAAAAAAAAAAACGCGCGCGTCTGATTAGAGAGAGAGAGAGACGAGAGAGGAAGAGAGAGAGAGCGAGAGAGAGAGAGAGAGAGTTGTAGGTTAATGTTTGTTGTTGTTGTTTGTTTTGTTGTCTTTGTGTGTATTATTTTTCTTCACAGTACATACCTACACAAATGCACACACATACATTTCCCCCTTTTTCTCGGATATTTGTTTTTTCAATCTAAAGAGAGAGATGAGAGAGAGAGAGAGAGAGAGGGGAGAGAGAGAGAGAGAGAGAGAGATGCTAGCACATTCAGTGGACATGTTTAGCCCAGAAGGATTCAACCGGCAAACTCATCTGGCCAGAGACAAATGAAGTGAAGAGAAGGGGAGAGAACGTGATTCGACAACATCACCGCAACATACGCGCAACCACACGCATACGGTATCCTTAAACCGCCCCACGGCTCCTAAAACCAGAGAATGCCCCAACGCCCTCCCCCCCCCCCCCCCCCCCCCCCCCCCCCCCCCCCCCCCCCCCCCCCCCCCCCCCCCCCCCCCCATTCATTCTTTTTAAATATTAGTTCGAAGGACCGTGCAGAGAGGTTCAGGACCTTAGACTGGCGCAGCGCGCTGATGCAGCGTAAAAATATTGCTATGAGAAATCAAAACGTTCCACTTTTCAGGGGTGTTATCTGCTTTAAAAATTTAAAAAAAAAAAAAAAAATTCCAAAACACTTTTCGTGCATAATCCACGGGGAAAAAAAAAAAAAAAAAAAAAACGCGTGCGTATGTATGCGTGCGTGCATGTGTGCGTGCATGCGTGCGCGTGCGTGCCTGCCTGCGTGCGTGTGTGCACGCGCGCGCGTGCATGCGTGCATACCTGCGGTGTGTGTGTGTGTGTGTGTGTGTGCGCAAACAGCATCCGTCATCACGCTTTCTATTCTTCACGTGGGCAGCCAAATGGAAAAGAGGGTTATCAACTGTGCATTAAATCAACGCGCTGTTGAAGAGTTGATTCAAACGAGCAGAAATAAGTTACCCCACCATGAGCAACGGAGTTTAAACAGTCCATCGGGACCAGCAGTGATGGGTCGATAAAACCTGAAGAAAGCAGCCGTCTCGGTGAAGAGTGTAGCTGTTGTGTTTCAAAACAACCGTGTTGTCATAGTTTCTTTCGGATCGTGCAGATCGCGACGTTGTCACAGTCCACGTCGTATCACACCACTGGTTAGAATGGCGAGTGTGGGTTTGAGTAAACCGAAGCTGGCAAGGCTCAGTGGTGTCCAGACCAAAGTAGCACGGGGTCCGGCGAACAGGTTCAAAGACCATTCAGCTTGCCCCCGGGGGGAATATGGGGGCTCTTTTCACCTCCCACCTCCACCCCGCCCACCCCTCCTCGCGTTCTGGAAATCCCGCGTCAGCAATTTCCTCTTTCGAGTAAGTTCCTCATCTTTGACGCCCCCACTCACCAGCACCCCTTGTACTCCCTTCTCCTTCCTTTCTGTTCTGTTGTCCACTGGTTCCCTCCCCCCCCCCCCCTCCCAACCTTTGCTGTTTTTCTCACCTGTCTTTGGTCCAAAAAGTCTTTGCTCTCTCTCTCTCTCTCTCTCTCTCCTTACAGTCTACTGTCTGTGTTCCAAAAAAGTCTTCGATCTCTCCCCCCCCCCCCCCCCCCCCCCCCGTCTCTCTCGATACAATCTACTGTCTGTGTTCCAAAAAAGTCTTGCTCTCTCTCTCTCTCTCTCTATCTCTCTCTCTCTCTCTCTCGTAACAATCTACACGAAGCTCCTGGAGATGTGGGGCGATCGGCGATGGAGCGCTGCCTGACTACGATTACCGTGGCCTGGGGATACCGTGTTCTGAGCCAGGCAGGTATTGGGGGTGGGGGGTGGGGGTGGGGGGGTGACTCCTTATGGGGTTGGGCTGAAAAAATTGCCCTCTCGGCCGTAGTCTACGTGTACCCACCGAATTTTAGGGACTCGTGCAGCGCTCCAGCGACTTTCGTCCTGCTCCCTCTTCGAGGCGGCCTCACGCGGCACAGGACCATCGCCACCCGAGCACGAAGAAGGCCGCCCGGTGGTCCAGAAGACAGCCTTTTGGTTGGGGGTGAAAAAAGCCAAATACACCCGACGCCCATCGTCGGCCGACCAACAGCCGAACTTGAACTAAATTTCAAAATGAACTGGACCTCGGAGAGAGAAATGCGACGAACTCGCCCACTGCTGCCCAGCGACAAACAGTTGCCACAGAAGGTGCAGACCTAAGTCTTGCAAGTGTTCCGTGTCCTTAAGGGCCTCAGGCAAACAGGACGTTAAACTCACCCATGAACGAACGAACCAAAAGCTGCCGACAGCCGTCTTTGGAGTGGGTAGTGTGAGCGATGTTCACATCGGTAGCCTGCGATGTCTGGAGGCCTGTTGGTCGACACGTCATAATAATGATAGGCCTGGTGTGTACTTCATAAGCTTCCCTTGCCCCCTTGTTTTCTATGCCAGGCTGCATTGTGATTTGAGTTTCTTTCTTTTTGTCTTTTGTCTTTTTCTTTCTTTCTTTCTTTTCTTTTCTTTCATTCTGTCTTTCTCTTTTCCTTTCTTTTCTTTCCTCTCATTTATTCTTTCTTTTCTTTCTCTCATTTTCCTATGCAGCAAGCGGATGGGGGTAGAAAATGGGGTGATAATGGTGGTATTTAGGGTGGTGGTGGGTGGTGGTGATGGTGGGTGGGGTTGGAGGGGAGGGGAGGGTAGAAGCAGTGTGGTCGCGCTAGGCTGAAGTAAACCTTGAAACTAAAAATGACTTTGAGGTTTAATGACCAGCAACCCCTTAGACAACAGGACAGATGGGGGACACATCTGCCATCGTACCACAGTGCCAGGACAGAGGACCAGTCTAACGCTACAGTGACACTCCCACAATGACATCATCGCCTCACAACTGGCAGCAAACACTGCCTCTTTTTCTCTTGTCTCACCCCCCCCCCCCCCCCCCCCACTCCACACACACACACACACAACACGCACAGAGACCTATCTGCCTCACTCACTCACACGCTGTTCCATCTGGCTCTCCCGTGCAAACCACACCTCCGTTCGTGCTGTCGCCCTCCCAGCCTCGTCAGTCCACAGGGTGCAGTCCATATCAAGTCGTCCCAGGCCACCCTCTAAAGGAGACCCTGCACTGCTAACGAACACTGTTGTGCTGTTCCTTGGTGCCTGTTCTGGTCCAACATGCGCAGGACGCTATCCGCTAAGTCCACTCATAAAAACAAAATGACTTCTTTGTCGTGGTGCCACCGTGGGCGACTGTTCCCCCTCAAGAGGGCGCCGTCCTGTCCCATCCATCAATAGTACCCAATAAAACCTGTCCATCCATCAATAGTACCCAATACCCAAAACCTGTCCATCCATCAATAGTACCCAATAAACCTGTCCATTCATCAATAGTACCCAATAAACCTGTCCATCCATCAATAGTACCCAATAAACCTGTCCATCCATCCATCAATAGTACCCAATAAACTTGTCCATCCATCAATAGTACCCAATAAACCTGTCCATCCATCAATAGTACCCAATAAACCTGTCCATCCATCAAAAGTACCCAATAAACCTGTCCATCCATCAATAGTACCCAATAACTGTCCATCCATCAATAGTACCCAATAAACCTGTCCATTCATCAATAGTACCCAATAAACCTGTCCATCCATCAATAGTACCCAATAAACCTGTCCATCCATCAATAGTACCCAATAAACCTGTCCATTCATCAATAGTACCCAACAAAACTTGTCCATCCATCAATAGTACCCAATAAACTTGTCCATCCATCAGTAGTACCCAATAAACTTGTCCATCCACTAATAGTACCCAATAAACTTGTCAGTCCATCAATAGTACCCGATAAACCTGTTCATCCATCAATAGTACCCAATAAACCTGTCCATCCATCAATAGTACCCAATAACCTTGTCCATCCATCAATAGTACCCAATAAAACCTGTCCATCCATCAATAGTACCCAATAAACTTGCCGATTACCAACGGCTGCGACGAAGTCATCACAGACATGGGCACGGAGAGGAAATGAACACTAAGGTCACCGCGAGAACATGGAACGAAGGGCCACCTTCCTTTCAACATGACCGTTGAGAATGGGGACAATGAAGATGATACCACACAGTCCCATTCTGATCTGAATCTGGATGACAGGGTTGTGCTCTACGCTTCCTTTCATAATGTATACAACCCGCATCAACCAGGTGCGAGAGATGCGGCAGACACCTGCAGAATTTGCCAGCAAAATACTGACCAACACTCTCACTAACGCACACACGTCCGTTAAGTGGATGACACTCGACTGTAAATGGGTCGAGTCTTCCTATTGCAGCCCATAGTACACTCTGGGCACCGGCTGGGACCGAACACACACACACACACACACACACACACATAAATGCCTCTGATGGGAATCGAACCCACCATCTCCCAGCCTGAAAGTACGCAACATTGACCAGTGCATCATGCCACCAGATACTCTACTCTCTCTCTCTCTCTCTCAAACATGTTGGACGACAGCTAATTAGCACTTGCAGCGGCTGACTTGTGATGTATCACAGCTGGTCTAAGCTTCTTAGCCACATTATTAGGTTTCACGTTCACTACCCAATGACATGTCATAATTATGACTCCGCGCCCATGCGCGCGCCTCTGTGTGTGTGTGTGTGTGTGTGTGTGTGTGTGTGTGTGTGTGTGTGTGTGTGTGTGAGAGAGAGAGAGAGAGAGAGAGAGAGAGAAATATTTGATGGACCTCTTTGAACTGTTTTTCAGTTCCTTATACAGAGCGTGTGTGTGTGTGTGTGTGTGCGTGTGTGTGTGTGTGTGTGTGTGTGTGTGTGTGTGTGTGTGTGTGTGTGTGTGTGTGTGTTAGTGTGTTAAGAGAGAGAATGAATGAGTGAAAAGCTTTACAAAGCCCATTCACAAGGGCGGGAGCATGAAGGATGAGCTGTTATCCTCATCACACCGTTGTTTGGTTATTCTGTTGTCATTAGTGTAGTAGTTTTGACCAAACGGACCCGTTTTTTCGCCTTTTGTGGAGTAGGCCAGCTAGTGTTGTTTTCATGATTTATAGTTTCATTGCTGAAATGAGAAATGTTTTTGGACTGGTCTACGAAGTAACATTGTGGAGTATATGCTGAAAACCAATAAACATAATAACTTCTCAATACGAAAGGATTTATTTAAATGTAGTTTTTTTTTTTTTTTTCATACGAGAAAATGTCGAAGACAAAAACAAATGTAAAATATTGTAATTATTTCCCTATAGCAACATCAATGTCTAGCCCTGTGGACCAATGGAGTTTGATCTGAAAAAGATAACCAGCACGCACCGGAACTTTTTTTTTTTTTTTTTTAAACGGGCTTTTTTTTTCATTCGGAGACCTGACGGCTGATCCAGCCAAGCCTGTACTGATCGAAATTGTGAAGGTTCTGAATAAGAAAGAGGGAAGTGGCGGGGAGATGTTGCGAGTTCACTGGTTGTGGGACGTCGTATGATGTGCCGGACCGATTGTGAAGAATTCCGTAAAGACTATGCTGTGCCGGACCGATTGTGAAGAATTCCGTAAAGACTGTGCTGTGCCGGACCGATTGTGAAGAATTCCGTAAAGACTGTGCTGTGCCGGACCGATTGTGAAGAATTCCGTAAAGACTGTGCTGTGCCGGACCGATTGTGAAGAATTCCATAAAGACTGTGCTGTGCCGGACCGATTGTGAAGAATTCCGTAAAGACTGTGCTGTGCCGGACCGATTGTGAAGAATTCCGTAAAGACTGTGCTGTGCCGGACCGATTGTGAAGAATTCCATAAAGACTGTGCTGTGCCGGACCGATTGTGAAGAATTCCGTAAAGACTGTGCTGTGCCGGACCGAGTGTGAAGAATTCCGTACAGACTATGCTGTGCCGGACCGATTGTGAAGAATTCCGTAAAGACTGTGCTAAATAACATTAACATAACCTGTTAATCTGAATTGCATTCTATGAAATACATACATACTTACATATATATATATATATATATATATATATATACATATATATATATATATATATATATATATATATATACATGATCATTGGTCTTTGCCCATATATATATATGATCATTGGTCTTTGCCCATATATATATATATGATCATTGGTCTTTGCCCACCATATTTCCAGTTGTCAGTCTGTTGTCGTGTTGACAGAGGTGGAAGTGGTGACTGTATGAACGAAAAGTGTGTGCTTGGGGGCACATAAAGAACATGCACCTACATAAATCTTAAATATTGTTAGCGAACCGCCAAGACAAACGTGGACAAACGAGTCACAAGACAAAACACGACGCGTTTCGACCTCTTAAATCTTCTTCAGGCAGAGACACAAACTAATAGGACAGAAGAGATCCAAGCTAAGTGACAAATTCGTTCATTTTCATTGTCCTATTTGTTTGTGTCTTGCTTGAAGAAGACCAAGGCGGTCGAAACGCGTCGTGTTTTGTCTTGTGACTCGTTTGTCCACGTTTCTCTTGGCGGTTCGGTAACATTTATTTAACATTTGTTTAGATTTCCGCAGTCGTCTCACTTTGCAACTAGATGCACCTACACAGTTGCACACTTTAAATCTTCTTTACTTTTTTCTTCTTTTTTTTTTTCAGTGACTCACCATAAAACCCCCTCTGTAACAGGGAGACAAGGGGGCTGGGGGGGGGGGGGGGGGGGGGGGGAGGGGCGGGACTGTCTATAAGCAAAAATCATACATAAACATGACCGATAACCGCACGAGGAATCCAGATCACGGAAAAGCATCGGATTCAGTCGTCAACACCGAACATTGATAACAGTCAGATTCTCAAAAAGTTTACGAACAACTGCGATGCGACAATGCAGAAGTCACGAGGGACCGTCGAGGTTTCGGTTTTTGCCCTCTGTATTACGTGCCGTGCTGCCTGTCAGTTTTCTTCCTTCAAGGCACACAAGCGGTCATCCATTTTCCTTGTCGTTTCTCCAAACATGTCACGAAGTCTCTTCTTGTAACATGGTCTGCATGTGCTGTCGTTAACATAATGACATCAGAGGAATCTTCTCAATCAACCAATGAAGACAGAGAGAGAGAGAGATTTGATGGACCTCTGAACTGTTGTTCAGTTCCTTATCCCACAAATCCATGATGTCCCCCCCCCCCCCCCCCCCCCCCTCCCTAAATCAACGTTCCATTCCTTATCAGCCTGTTAGGCGCTTCATTCACTTCTCACAGACCTCTACTTTACGGTCACAAAACGGAACAGATTAAGTGGAACAATAAGGCAAGACGGCCTGATGGCCAGATGTTTGTGGTGGAGTCCCAAAATGCCTCCGCTTTCAAAATAGTTTGTGGGTGGGACAGACACACCTCTGCCTGCCGTGTGGCGTTGAACACCATCGTCAACAATGCAAAAAAAAAAAACTACCTAATATGGCGTAAACAGTCTATCTGATCGTGTTAAAGCACGCGGCGGACACAAACGAGATGGGAGTCGTTTTCACTCTCACATCGGGTGAGAACGCCCATGATTCAAAATCCAGTTAACTGTTCTACAGGACATCTTTCAACTTGACAAATAGACCAGGGAGGAGAATGGAAACGGGAGGGGGAATTTGTGGTTAGTAGGGATTGGGGGGGGGGGGGGGGGGGGGGGGGGGAATCTTGAGAACAAGCACGTGACACCTCATGCTCAACATGTCACGTCGTTGATGGGATGCTAGCCGCTTCGAAACGCGCTCTCCCAGTTAATGACAGACGACACACATCGGACCCAACACACGCACCAGGGTTTTTTTTTTTTTTTTTTCTTCTTCTTCTTTTCTGTCGGTCGGCTTGGCATCGGTGTGAAGAGGATGGGGGATGGAGAAGAGACGCGTTTTGAGGGGAAAGAGAGAAACGGGGAGTAGGATGGGGTCTGGCCGACACGCGCGTGCGTGCAATAGCGGGTGTGTGTGAGGAGGGGGGGGGGGGGGGAGGGGAGGGGATGGAAGGGTGGTGTGAAGGTGAAGTGGGATGGAGGTGGTGGCGGCGAGGAAGCCGAAGATTGTCGCTGTTTGTGTGGACAGAATAAAGGATGACAGAACATGCAAGAGCGTGATGGTCGGATTACCCACAGGCTATTTTCTCTCCCCCTCTCTTTGTGCCTCTCTCTCTGCGCGCGCGCGCGCGCGCGCCCGCGCGCGTGCGTGCGTGCGTGTGTGTGTGTGTGTGTGTGTGCGCGTGTGTGTGTGTGTGTGTGTAGTGTGTGTGTGTGCGTCCGTGTGCATACGCATGCGTGCGTGCGTGCGTGTGTGATTAGTACAACCTACGGTCAATCTGACAATATGGGTTTCAGACAGTCTTTGTAAGTGCGTGCGAGCGAGTGCGTGGGTGCGTGAGAGAGAGAGAGAGAGAGAGAGAGAGAGAGAGAGAGAGAGAGAGATGTGTGTGTGTGTGTGTGTGTGCGCGCGCGCGCGCGCGCGCAATCATGCATACCTGCGTTCCTGCGAATGTGTACGCACGCTTGTGTGGATGTATGTGTTTCACGCGCATGCGTGCATGCACATACATAAATATCAATCTATCCATCCGTTTATCTTTCGGCATATTTAAAAAAAAATTGTTCATCTTCTTAGCATCCTGACAATCTCTCCCCCCCCCCCCCTCCCCTCCTCCCACATAGCTGATAAACCACTCCTGGCTGAAAGGTTGTGGGTCCGGTAGTGGCTTTCCAGATAAGAACCCCCCCCCCCCCCCCCTCCCCCCGAATTCGATTTACATCAGAGCCATTTATTTTGGGGATTTTCTTTTTGTTTGTTTGTTTGTTTGTTTTTTTTTCTGCCCAGGCCGGCTCCTACCCACAGCTGAGTTTACTATGGGCTTAGGTGGAACGACTGGGACCCTACAGTCGAGTTCCAGGCACTTTAATGGGTGCGTCTCTCAAGAGTGTTGCACAAATTTCCTGACCAACACTGCAAGTGTCTGTATCTCTCGAGCCTGGTTGACTCCGGGATATACAACATATCTAATCAAAAAAAAAAAAAAAAAAAAAAAAAAAAGACAGTGTACAGCCCTGTTATGCCATCTCAGATCAGAATGGAATCCGTAGCGTCATTTTCATCCTCATCGTTCAGTTTTATAAAAAAAAAAAAAAAAAAAAAAAAAAAAAAAAAAAAAAAAAAGGGGGGGGGGGGGGGGGGGGGGGGGGGGGGGGGGAGAGATAAAGGCCCAAATTGTGTGGCCCTTTACGCCCTGCTTCATGATGACCTCGAGTTTCAATCACATCTTAACGTTCACACCCTTGGTTTGGTTCTGTCGGGGTGGCCGGTTTTCGGCAAAGTCACGAGGACTTTCGCTGGACGGACGTGACGGCGCTCTCTGGAGGGACAGCTCACACCGTGATCAAGCCCTTATGTCGTCAGTAGGGGCGGCTTAGTAGGTGGTGTCCTGCACATGTTGGATCAGAACAGGCGCCACTGAACACCACCGACGAAGTGACTCGGCAGCAGTGCAGTGTCTCCTCCGGTGGGTTGGCTCATGATGACATTTTTACACTGACTGACTGCTCCCTGTAGGTTGCCGGTGCTGGGTCTGTGGCAGGGAAAAGCCAGTCTGTGGCCGTGGACGGGAGGTCGGAATGAGCGGCGTGGGTGTAAGGCCACTGAAGTGGCAGAAGATGAGACAGCGGAAAGACACACACACACACACAAAGAAACTTGAACAAAAACTGCACAGTGTACACACACACACACACACACACACACACACACACACACACACAGAAAGAATAAAAGAAAGAAAACTTAAATAAACTGCACACTGCACACACACACACACACACACACACACACACACACACACACACTCACTCACTCACTCACACGAAGAAAGAATATTTTGTTACCAGAGAGAGAGAGAGAGAGAGAGAGAGGGGAGAGAGAGAGAGAGAGAGAGAGAGAGAGAGAGCTCCTGACATCTAACAAACAAGATGACAAAACTGAATCAACAGTCCTTTTCTTTCTTTCTTTTTTTTCTCCTTTTTTTTTTTTTCTGTCTTATTTTGCTTTTCTTTGCTTTTTTGTTTTTGTTTTTTGTTTTTTTTTTTTTTTTTAGTCACCCTTTCCATCTCTCACCCACCTCCTCCCCTACTCTCGCCCTTCCTGTCAGCTCCTACACTGCAACCGTTCGAGTGCACCTGATGACATGTGACCACAAGTGACCGATTCTGGCGGAAGACCAGTGTGTGAGAGAGAGAGAGAGAGAGAGAGAGAGAGAGAGAGAGAGAGAGAGAGAGAGAGAGAGAGAGAGAAAAGATGGATTCAATCAGTCCTCCCCTCCACACAGCCCCCCCCCCCCCCCCCCCTCTTTCCGGTCACTTCCCATCCCCACCTTTCTTCTTCCCTTCCTTCAAACTCCTCCCTTCGCGCCCCGATCCCGATCCTCGATCACGTGACTACCCCCACTTGACAACGTGACAGGAAAGGGTGGATGGATGATAGGGTGGAGTGGCAGGGCGGAGAGAGAGAAAAGAGAGAGGGGTGGGTGGGGGGGGGGGTGGGGGTGGGATCTGGGGGTCGCCCGGTGGTGTCGTATGTGTCGGCCACGTCCTTAACAGTGACACACGTCAGCTGTCAGGGTAAGGGGCATGGCACGTGACCACCTGAAGTCCCCGACCATCCTCCACGCTAGGAACAGCGAAGGAGGAAGAGACAGGGCAGATAGACACAGAGATAACACAGTTGTGCTGTCACAGACAGAGAGGAGGTTTGGAGGACAGATAGACACAGAGATTACACAGTTGTGCTGTCACAGACAGACAGGAGGTTTGGAGGACAGACAGACACAGAGATAACACAGTTTGCTATCACAGACAGAGAGGTTTGGAGGACAGACAGACACAGAGATAACACAGTTTTGCTATCACAGACAGAGAGGTTTGGAGGACAGACAGACACAGAGAGAACACAGTTGTGCTGCCATAGACAGAGAGGTTTGGAGGACAGACACAGAGAGAACACAGTTGTGCTACCATGGACAGAGAGGAGCTTTGGACAGATAGACTCAGGGAGAACACAGTTGTGCTGCCATGGACAGAGAGGAGCTTTGAACAGATAGACTCAGGGAGAACACGGTTTGTGCTGTCATAGACAGAGAGGAGGTTTGGAGGACAGACAGACACAGAGACAACACAGTTGTGCTGTCATAGACAGAGAGGAGCTTTGGACAGATAGACTCAGGGAGAACACAGTTGTGCTGCCATAGACAGAGAGGAGGTTTTTTCCCCACAAGCCAGGCGCTGGCCCACAGCCGTCAGGGCGGAGGAGGCAGCTAGGGCAGTGGTCATCTAGGCACTGGCCCCCACGGTCCTCCAGCACCATCAACTTGTGTGATGTCTGTGTTCAGCAGCCACGGCAGCCTGCTCCCTACATACACTGACACCGTCAACCCTGTTGATGTTCTTGCATTGCCTGCCACCCCGCCCCGAAAAAGTGCGTGGATCCTAGGGGACCGCTGTGTCACGTCAGAGAGAGAGAGAGAGAGAGAGGAGAGAGAGAGAGAGAGAGAGAGAGAGAGTCCTATTTTCAAACAATACCCAAACAAGATAGGCAGCAAACCATAGAAAGTAAAACATTCTCTCTCTCTCACACGAGCACGCGCGCGCGCGCGATGAGAGAGAGAGAGAGAGAGAGAGAGGAGAGAGAGAGAGAGAGAGAGAGAGAGAGAGAGAGAGAGAGAGAGAGAGAGATTACTTTTTCTAATTCCTTCCCCTCAAAACATGCGCCATTGAACACCTCTCACTTCAGCTCACGTATCTGTTCATCGTGACTGTGCGAGTGAAGAACCCTCTGAGAGATCACATTTACAGAAATGAACCTCGTCAACAGAGACATGTGCCATTACTGAACCAAGCAAGAAAGACCGCAAACAAGTGACATCCCTCTGTCTTTTTTACTTACTTACTTTAGCCTGGAGGGAAAGAGAAGCAGCAACGCCACATTGAAATTTGCCTCTGTGTGTGTGTGGGGGGGGTGGGGGGGTGGGGGGGGGTGGGGGGGGGGGGGGGGTGGGGGGTGTGCGTGTGTGTGTGTGTGTGTGTGAGAGAGAGAGAGAGAGAGAGAGGAGAGAGAGAGAGAGAGAGGCGAACAGGCATGCGGACCACACAGCCAGCACAGAGTAAGAGAGAACAAACCAGCACAACGATCTTGCAGCATCCTCCTATCACCCCGTGGCCGCGGTTCGCTGGGCTTGTCAACACAATTGATCCCCTGCTCCACTACCCTTGGCTGGCTATCAGGAGGCAGCGCGGAGGATGGAGATAATACAACCAGAGAAAGCAGAAACTTTGGGCTGTCTCTGATATAACACACGCTCTGTTCTCCTGCCCACACACATCTGTCTGCAGTCAAGCTGCAACTGGTTGTCCTTTCTACACCCTCTCCGCCAAACCCCCCCCCCCCCCCCCCCCCATCTTTTTCCTTCCCTTCCTCCTCTCTCTTCGCCCTACCTCTTCCTCCTTCCACTATATCACACACACACGCACGCGCACACACACACACACGCTCGCACGCGCGCGCGCGCGCACACACACACACACACAATTGATACAGACTTGAAGAAACAAAATTCCCAACCTTTTCCCAACCCCAGCACCAGTTTTCCCAACCATGTTACCAAGCTAGAAATGCGCGCAAATGTCGATTAACGGCGATCTGCTTTGGGCAGGAACAGTAACTCTTACAACAAATGGTTACACTCCATAAGTAGAGCAAA
>JADBJO010005526.1:22500-27500 GCA_016801955.1 Conus betulinus
ATGAGGGTGACGAAGACGATGCTACAGACTGTTTTTCAGTGAGGATGTGGGTGACGAAGATGATGCTACAGACTGTTTTCAGTGAGGATGAGGCCGAGGAAGATGATGCTACAGACTGTTTTCAGTGAGGATGAGGGTGACGAAGACGATGCTACAGACTGTTTTAAGTGAGGGTGAGGGTGACGAAGATGATGCTACAGACTGTTTTCAGTGAGGATGAGGGTGACGAAGACGATGCTACAGACTTTTTCAGTGAGGATGAGGCCGACGAAGATGATGCTACAGACTGTTTTCAGTGAGGATGAGGTGACGAAGACGATGCTTCAGACTGTTTTCAGTGAGGATGAGGCCGAGGAAGATGATGCTACAGACTGTTTTCAGTGAGCGTGAGGATGATGAAGATGTTGTTGTTGTTGTTGTTGTTGTCGTATCCTGGCTAAAAGACTCCAGTGATCATCCGAACAGCCGAAGTACTTGAACACTATGGTACACATGCATGAGCTAGGGATGAGATCATCACGTGTGTGACCGTTTTTGATTACCCCCCACCACGTGGGCAGCCACACTCCGACTTCGGGGGATTTGGAGACTGATAATGTTATGCTAGGAGCTTGTCACAACTGAAGATAATTCCTGCATAACTATGCAGAGCATAACAATTTTGATGTAGCCTCGATGATGCTAAAACCTTTCTGTTCAGTGAGGGTGAGGAAGATGAAGATGATACAAAAGACTTTTTTTTTTTCCAGTGAGGATGAGGATGATGGAGATGCTAAGGAGTCCCATTCTGGTCATAGACTACACAACTGGGCTGAACTCTACGCCTACTGTCATCTTCCATAATTATGCAGGCGACAACCAGGCCCGAGAGAGGATGACTGGCCTACCTGCAGGGTTGATCAGGACATTGGATCCATGCTCCGAACAGACGCCTCAACGAAGTGGGATGAAGGGGGCCAGAGTAGCTCAGCTGGTAGAGCGCCAGACTCATGATCCTGGGGTTGCGGGTTCGAATTTCGGTACAGGGGGATTTTTCCCCTCGGAGTTAACATTGGTTCTGACTCCATTCCCCACACAGTCCTTCCAATGAGACTATAAACCGAGGTTCCGTGTGTGAATGCACGCACGTCATCTTTGCACACGTAAAATCCCATCACCAACTTTCGGAAGAGAAGGCCAGTTCGGCCGTTGGTATGGATGACACGTTACACATAGCATGCACCTTCCCGAAGATGGAGTATGGCTGCCTTAACAGCGGGATTTTAAAAAGAAAAAACGGTCATAGACAGCAAACTCCACTGCCTGTTCTATACAGCGTCCGCAGGAGTATCGGCCTCCATGCGCAGAAAGAAAGGGGATGAAAGGCGAGTAAGTGATTTCAGTCTTCCCATTGTGAGCTTACGCAGCAGTCTGAACTCGGGGGGAAGGAGCTGACAAGAGGGAGGGGAGCGGTGGGAGAACCAGCCAACCAACCAACCAACCCAACCAACTCAAAATAAATGCCCCTGCAGGACTCAAACCGACGACCACCCCCACCCGTCCGCAAGCCCGCAACGTTCACCACGGTGTCACGGCGGCCCGTTTCTCCGTCTGGCTGTTTTCTTCCCCGTCTGTCCCCACGTTGTCACGTTAGCGTTGTTCACACGCAAATGACCTGCGGCTCTCTGGGAAGCCTGCCTGCCTCTGTGTCTTGTGCAACTTCTGAAAACTTCTTGGGGATCTTCGAGTGCAAAAGAAAAAAAAAAAAATCCAACAAACAAAAAAGCGGAAGTTCGTGACACGCGAGGTTTCTTTCAACGTGAGAATACAACTGAAAGAGGGCGGGACGGAAAAAGAAGAAGAAAAAAAAAGTTTATACCCATTTTTTTTCTCTTTGGTTTTCGGACGAACAAATATTCATGAAACACGCTATGAAACAACGCACACAAATGTTTCTAAATCAGAAGACTTAGAAACAGAAATAATCAGACAAAGGATTCTTTTTAATTTCAGAAAACTTTGAGACAAAACAAGGAAATATATTTTGGGAAAAAAAAACTGTAAGGAAAAGGAAACAGACCTCCGTTTAATTCAAATAAATCAATCAGAAAAGACCCCCCCCCCCCCCCCTTTTTTTTTTTTTTTTTTTTAAAAGAAAAAAGAAAAACGATTCTTTAACAATACTTTAATTTCCTTTTAAATATCAAACGCTTTAAAAAAAATCTAATTTAAATCAAAAGCAGTAAAAGGTAAAGAAAACAAATGCGACCACACATCTTTGAAAGAAGAGTCTGACAACATGATTTTGTGCGAGAAAAAGAAATTAGACAAGACGTTCCAATATGTCCACAAGAACTCTCTCTCTCCCACTGACCAGAAATTCCACGAGTCAACACAATACTGCGAACTTAAAACGGCGAATTCAGATGGTGTCGCCTTTTTTTTTTTCCACTTGTTTTTCCTTGGGTTTTGTTTTTTCTGAAATATATTTCTCCTCAGGCAGAAACCCAAACTGCAATCTGTGAAAAGTGTTCTAATCGTGCGTCATCGGTTGCAGAAAATGAAATGTGATTCTACCCGTGTGAACGATAAAAGGATGTGCCGAACGACCAGGAATGGAAACGGTCCTACTTCGTTTGGACAGGTTTTGCCAGACCTTAGCACTGTACATAGCAGCAAGCTGAGGCCCAGATTACATCGCCTGACGTAATGAAGAGCTTTTGACGTCAGCACACAATTGAGTTAGAAGCAGAACGCTAGAAAATCTTCTCGGCTCGGTGGGGAAGGGGGGGTGGAAAGAATGGGGGGGTGGGAGTGGTTTGTTGTTACCACAGTCATTTAGGTCCATTGTTGCTACCTACCCTCCCTCAAGGGAGAGGGCGTGTGTGTGTGTGTGTGTGTGTGTGAGAGAGAGAGAGAGAGAGAGAGAGAGAGAGAGAGAGATGACTGCCATTAGTGTCTTAAGTTCACGCGCAGACATGCGGCAAGCTAAACATTGCAGCTGGGATTGTTTCTGACGACAAACATGACGGTCAGAACACAGGGGGGGGGGGGGGGTGGGGGGGGGGGAAGAACAAGCCCAGTGTTATAAGTATAAGATGGCACGATCACTGGACGGAGGTACACACCATTGTCAACCTGGCTGTTCAGCACGTGCGGCTCGGAAAACGACCGTGGTGTTGTTGGTGGCGTTCGCCGTGAAAGGGGACTGTCTTTCCCAGTAATACGTACACACACCACTGCCGCAGTCCATAGGGGTCACACTGCCTTCCAGCGACACCCTTTTCCCATTCACTGCGAGATCAGAATCACAGGAGGGGCTCAGTTGGTAGAGCGCCGGACACGTAATCCAAGGGGTTCGTGGGTTCGAATCTCCCTCGGGCCGTTTCGGGGGGGGGGGGGGGGGGGGGGGGGGATATTTCCCTCGGAGTTAACATTGGTTCTGACTCAATTTCCCATATGGTCCTTCAAATGAGACTATAAACCCGAGGTTCCGTGTGTGAACGCACGCTTAATATCTTGCACACACGTCAAATCTCATCACCAACTTTCGGAAGAGAGAAGGCCAGTTTGGCCGTTGGTATGGATGATACGTTACACATAGCATGCACACACACACACACACACACACACACACACACACACACACACACACACACAAGGAATGAAGATTTCCTGTACGCATAGACGTTACCGTGGTTCATTTACTTCTCCAAATCACTGAGGTAACACACAACAGTCTGTGGACCTGGGCCGACTGTGTGTCGCTGTGATCCAACACGTGTTCATCCACACCGGCGACAGCGACGGCCCTCACGGGATGGTCATCGCCTGTCTGCTCCAGGTCAGCATCCTTCACTGGCCGAGTTCAAGTGACCCCCACATGCATTTTGGAACAGGCACTCTACACGGTGATGGCTGACGTCTCACCCCCCTCTGACTCTGACAGCAGAACATTTTCCGATGGCAGGGCCGGCCTGGATCCTGTTTCTGTTCCACCAGGTTGTCACCGACCTCCGGACCCAACTTCCTACTGTTGATCACCAGGTGATCATAAACACCATGGACACTTTTCATGCCCCGTGACCTGGCGGATTTGACGTGTGGTACAACTTTTTTTTTTTTCTTCTGGTCTTCCTAACCCGAAAAGAAATTATTAGTGAATGTTAGCGAACCGAAAAAAAACAAAACAAAACACAACACAACACACACACACACACACACACACACACACACACACACATGGACAAACGAATCACAAGACTAAATTCGACGCGTATCGACCTCTTAGGCCTTCTTCAGGCAAGATACAAAACACTACTCAGGACAACGAAAATGAACGAGCAATCACTTATCTTCATTCAAGTCAGCGCCAGATAGACGTTGAATGAAAACGAGGCTGTCAGAAGGGAGATAATGAGTGAGTCAAGGTAGTAATGCTGATAATTAGATTACTGATAGGAATACTAATAATGGGTGCCGGAATAGCTCAGTTGGTAGAGCGCCGGACTCGTAATCTTGGTGATCCTGGGTTGCGGGTTTGAACCTCCGACGGGGCTTTTTCGGTACAGGGGCATTTTTCCCTCGGAGTTAACATTGGTTCTGACTCCATTTCCCATTCAGTCCTTCGAATGAGACTATAAACCGAGGTTCCGTATGTGAACGAACGCATAGCATCTTGCACACACGTAAAATCCCATCACCACATTCGGAAGAGTAGGCCAGTTTGGCCGTTGGTATGGATGACACGTTACACATAGCATGCACCCTGAGTGAGAATAGAAAGAATGCAGGAAGTAAGGAAAATGAGTGATCGATATTGAACGATACTGACTGGATGACACGGGAAACGACTGAATGAAGCGTCAGCTGGCAGCTCTTCAGTCGGCACTACCCAGGTAGGCAGCCCGTTGTGTAAACGAGTGTTGATTGTACAGCGCTTAGAGCTTCGTCTCTAGCCGAGAATAGGCGCTATATAAGTGTTCATTATCATTATTAATATTAATGGTAAAGATGGTGAT
>JADBJO010005526.1:35000-72500 GCA_016801955.1 Conus betulinus
GGAGGGGAGAGAGGAGGAGGGATAGACAGACAGACAGACAGACAGAGAGAGAGGAGGAGGAGGGAGAGGGGGGCAAAGCAGAGGGAGAGTGGAGGGAGAAGTCTCTGTCATCTCTCTTGTCTCTTTTACGTGAGAATTATCAATACACGTCACGCAGCCTGTCCACACTGGATCTGCCGTATGCTGCAGTGTCCTGATGCCCTAAAGGCCAGTTCCGATAGCGGCTGACCTAATCACATTGACGTAGGTCCGGATCTGATTGCCGTGATTTTCTTTTCGTCCATTCCTCGTTCCTCAGGGGGTCGTGAGTGACCAGACAGGCTAAAAGCGTCCTTCGCCGAGTCCAGGCAACTTTCAGGCCATTGGTGAGAACAAGCATTTGGAATTCACCTGCGGGCGAATTTTCAATCAATGAGGACACGGCATGCATTATTCAAACAACAACATCCCCCCCCAAAAAAAAAAAAAAAAAAATAAAAAATAAATAAAAAAAAAAAATAATAAATAACGAACAAACAAAAAGAACTGGGAACAGCAGATTAAGAAGTGTGTGTGATGGGGAGAGAGGAGGGGAGGGGGAATGGGGGGGGGGGGGGGGGGGGGGGTGGCACTACCTGCAGCAGAGCCAGAAAGGTAAGAACAAAAGGAAACAGAACGGAGCCTGTCTAGCGCCAGGATTCCTATGTAACCCACATGGGACCTTTAGCCGGACCATTAGCGGGGGTCTGTCTTTAGATCCTTTACCTGTCTGAGAAAGCGAGAGCTGCTTGAAAGACAAAGAATGCGTAAAAGAGAAGAGAGATAGAGAGAGAGAGAAGAGAAAGAGAGAGAGAGGATGAGAGAGAGAGAGAGAGAGAGAGAGAGGAGAGAGAGAGAGAGAGAGAGAAAGGATGAGAGAGACAGACAGAAAGAGAGAGAGATCGAGAGACAGAGAGGGAGAGAGAGAGAGAGAGAGAGAAGAGAGAGAGAGGAGAGAGAGAGAGAGAGGAGAAAGGGAGAGAGAGGAGAAAGAAAGGGACAGACAGACAGAAACAGACAGACAGAGACACAGAGAGAGATAGAGACACAGAGAGACAGACAGACAGAGACAGAGATAGACAGACAGAAAGGAGAGAGAGGAGAGAGAGAGAGGAGAGAGAGAGAGAGAGAAAGAAAAGACAAAATTATTTACGAGGAGAGAGAGAGGAGAGAGAGAGAGAGAGAGAGAGAGAGAGAGAGAGAGGCAGGCAGAGAGAGAGAGAGACAGAGAGAGACAGAGAGAGAGACGAGAGAGAGAGAGAGGAGATGAATAGAGAGAGAGAGAGAGAGAGAGAGAGATGCTGCCTACTTCAGACCATAGTTTCGGTCTTCGACAGAGGAAAGCGCCTGTGTATCATCGTTTCCGCTCATACTTCTGTTCTCCTCTTCTTCCTCCTCTTTTTCCCCCCCCCAAACTGTTGGGTCTCAAGTGTTGTAATAAAAGGCCGGAGTCAGGTGAATCACAAGGCTGATTTTATTCCGTGTCTGTGCTCCAGTGTAAGGTAATAACATGTGAGGAAGGCGCAAACATGTGCGAATGTGTGTGTGTGGTGTGGGTGTAGTGTGTGTGGTGACGTGTGTGAGTGTGTGTGTGTGTGTGTGTGTGTGTGTGTGTGTGTGTGGGTGTGTGTGTGTGGGTGTGTGAGAGAGTGAGGTGAGAGAGAGAGAGAGAGAGAGACTCGTGTGTGTGTGTGTGTGTGTGTGTGTGTGTTGTGTGTGTGTGTGTGTGTGTGTGAGTTTCAAATTCAAACGTCTATCCACTATAGAGGCGGATTATAGACAGGAAAATTGTGTGTGTGTGTGTGTGGGGTGTGTGGTGTGTGTGGTCGTGTGTGTGTGTGTGTGTGTGTGTGCGTGTGTGTGTGTGTGTGTGCGCGCGCGCGCGCAGTTGCGTGGTTGGTGGTGCGTGAGTGGTGTGTGTGTGTGTGTGTGCACGCGCGCGCGCGCACCACACACACACACAATTTTCACACAGCTAATTCCCTAGAAGACTACACCTTCCACTCCCTACCCCCCTCACACGCACTCTTATTCTCACTCCCACCCCACCCTCCCCTCCCCCATCGGCGCACCCACCATCTTCTCCATTTTTTGCATCCCGGCTTCGTCGAACTTTTGACGAACCCCTCCCCCACCAAACCCACCCCAGCACACGCCACCACTATGCCTCTCTCTCTCTCTCTCTCTCTCTCTCCAATCAACAGGCCACGAAGAAACACATCCAAAACAAGCAAAGACAAAGCAGCGACACCACAAAGGAAGAGGACGGGGGTACGGGGGAAATATGTGGAAATGAATAAAAACAAAAAACAAACAAAAAACCCAACCACAATATCGATCCTGAGTCATCGATCAGATCGGTCCATGGTGCCGATCAGTGTTGGCGTGTGAGGCACGCACGCTGCGTTGCTAATCGCCTGGGTAATGACTCCTTTATGTAACAGGAGACCCGCCACAAAGGCCCCCCCTCCCCCCCCCCCCCTCTCTCTCTCTCTCTCTCCTCTGTCCAACCCATTGCAAATGTGATGACATAACACCCGACAACCCCCCCCCCCCCCATAAAAGCCGGCAGCATGCACTACTTAATCGCCTGATAGATCATACATACATACATACAGACAGACATATTTACATACATACAGACAGACAGACAGACCATTCTACTTGGTCTGTAGCCATCACAAACTGGCCAACCATTGCAAATCGTGCGCGCGCGCAAGTGCACACAACAAACACACACACAACGCAAACACACACACACAACACACACACACACACACACAGCGCACGCACGCACGCACGTGGACGTTTTTTTTTTCTGGATTTTTCCCTTTCTCATTTGTATACACTTACCTCCCCCCCCCCTTCCCCCCACCCTCCCCCTCCATTTCTTTCTCCCTGTTTCTATTTTAATTGTTTTTGAGTTCATAAATTCTCTGTGATTTTTCGTCGTTTCATCTATATTATTTTTTGTGGAGATGGCGTGATTGTGTAAAAAAGCAGATTTATTGCTTATTCAATGTTCCATCTGAAAATAAAATTTGATTTGACTTGACGAATTGACTTGACGCACGCACGCACGCACAGCACACACACAAACAAACACAAATCTCTCATCTCTCTCTCCTCTCTCCTCTCTCTCTCTCTCTCTCTCTCTCTCTCAGACGCGCGCACGCACAACAAACACACATCACACAGAGAGGCAGGCAGGCAGGGCGGGCAGGTAAGGTAGCTAGACAGGTAGATGGCATGAACGCCACTACCCGCATCCCACACACCATTCTGCCCCGATCTCCATCCCCGATGAAAAGCTCGGAACCAACTCGCTGTTTCCTTCGGAAGGTTTGATCCAGCATCGGCAGGACGCCCTCTACGGGCGCTCACGCTGGGGACTTTCTTTTTTTTTCTTTTTTTTTTGTTGTGTGGTGTGTGTGTGTGTGTGTGGCATCAGTTATCGGATCAAAAAAAAATGGAGCACCTAAGGCGGTAATTCTTTTATTTTCTTTTTTTTTCTTTTTTTTTTTTTTCCTAAGGCCAAAATCCGCCCTCTTCATTTTTTTGGTGCTTCACACTGTCCTCTTCATTTGCCTAAAAAAAAAAAAAAAAAAAAAAAAAAAAAAAAAAAAAAAAAAAAAAAAAAAAAAAAAAAACAAAAAAAAAAAAAACAATTTCAACTACTAGTTTTTTTTTTCTTCTTTTTTTTCTTCTTTTTTTTTTCTTTCTTTCTTTTTCTTTAAACCAGTCCCTTACACACCATGCATAGTCTGTTTGTTCATTTACAAGTGGACATATTTTGCAGATTTTAATGTTTTGGCGTTTGATACAAAGTGTCTGGGTTTGCTAGTGTTCTAATGTGTGGTGAACTGGCACACTCACTCTGACAATGTGTTGCTTGTACAAAGAAAACAACATAGATTAAACAAAAGACTTAATTATTTTCTTTCATTTCAGTTTTTCCCAAGTAACGAGAGAGATGAAGAATCTGTTATCTGCTAGCTTCATTTTGTGTTGCACACGCACACACACACACACACACACACACACACACACACACGCTCTTTCTCTCTCACTCCTCCCTCTCTCTCCTCCTCTCCCCACCTCCTCTCTCCCTCTCCCTCCCACCCACCCACCCCCTCCCTCCCTCCCCCCCCCTCACTCTCTCTCAAACATATTAACAATGGTAGTTACATGTTAAAGGCACGGTATCAAAGCATCACGCTGTGGACTAAAACTTGCTCAGTGGCGGTCCACGCTGGGGACTAACTTGCTTGCTCACGATGGGGGACTAAAACCTTGACCTCAGTGGCGCTCACGCTGGGGGCTGGGGCTCACGCTGGGGGAATAACACTTGCTCAGTGGCGGTCATGCTGGGGACTAACACTTGCTCAGTGGCGCTCACCGCTGCTGGGGACTAAACAGTTGCTCACGTGGCGCTAACACGCTCAGTGGGGGGGACTAACTACACTTGCTCAGTGGCGCTCATGCTGGGGACTAAAAACTTGCTCAGTGGCGGCAGTCAGCGGTCTCCCTTGTGGAGGCCGACAATCCGGCCGTCCAACGACAGCGCCCATGACCTTGTCAATACCGACCACGTCCACATGACGTCCTCACGGACATGGCTGTGTGCAGGACGCAGGCTTCATAATGGGGGGGGGGGGGGGGGGGGGGGGGGGGGGGTTGTTGTCAAGGGCCACATTAATTGTGGGTGGAAGGGGGATGGGGTGGGTGGGGTCAAGAAAGACCAGGTTGATGAAGATGATGATGCCATGGAGTTGACCTTTCTTGACTGAGATTGCTTGACGCTCTACTTTTATTCAAAAAACAACAAACCAAACCATCACACCACCACCACCACCACCACCACCACCACCACCACAATAACAACATGCACACACACCGCCATCAGCTAGGCCTGGAGAAAAAAAAAAACCGCAAAAAGACCTGCTGAGTTTGTCAGGAGATCTGCGCGGCATACTCTTTGAAATGCATTCACCAAGAAGGGATCCGAATCCGGATCTGTCCAGAGCACATCCAAACCTGGTCAGGAACGCGATTCACTCCGCAACAAATGTCATCCAGACAATGGCAAAGTTCCTGCCAATCGGCTACATAAACTGCATTCTGCTTGTGTGTGTGTGTGTGTGTGGTGTGTGTGTGTGTGTGTGGTGTGTGTGTGTGTGTGTGAGTGAGTGGTGGAGTAGTGAGTGAGAGTGTGTGTGCGTGTGCGTGTGTGTGTGTGTGTGGTGTGTGTGTGGTGTGTGAGTGTGTGTGTGTGTGTGTAAGTGTGTGTGTGTGTGTGTGTGTGTGTGTAGTGAGTGAGTGTGTGTGTGAGTGAGTGAGAGTGTGTGTGAGAGTGTGTGTGAGTGTGGTGTGTGTGTGTGTGTGTGTGTGGTGTGTGTGTGTGTGTGTGTGTGTGAGTGTGTGGTGTGTGTAAGTGTGTGTGTGTGTGTGTGTGTGGTGTGTGTGTGGTGTGTGTGTGTGTGTGTGTGTGTGTGTGTGTGTTGTGTGTGTTGTGTGTGTGTGTTGTGTGTGTGTGTGTGTGTGAGCGCGCGCGTGCACCTGGTCTCCGATATCCTGCGCAGTCTGTCTTTGCTGTTGATTGAACGATACATGATTTGTCGTCTAATCTTCTCCAAAGTTTCGCTCGGTGACTCACTGGCAAACTGGGTATATCAAGAGCGAATCGTTTTCCCTAGCTAAAAAGTTCAAATAAATCTCCATGCAACCACACGGTAAAGGGAAGCGATGTCGGCATTTGAAACGAGTCAGAACACACGCCTCGACGCTGGCCTTCGTACAAATTAAAAACATCGTACTTGTTGTCAGCCGGAATAGGATCATCTCGGAGAGCGTTAGACTGAAGGCTGTGCATGATATTCCTTCCATCCAGTCTCTTACTGTCGCTATTTTTCTGGCTTTTTTTTTTGTTTGTTTTGTTTTGTTTCGTTCAGTCATCTGTGTGTATGCATCTTAAGAAAGCAGCTTAAGCTTTCATTTCTAATCTTTTTTTTGAAATCTCTCTCTCTCTCTCTCTCTCTCTCTCTCTCTCTCTCTCTCTCTCACCCTCTCTCATCTGCACTGTTTTCGTAAACAGACAGACGTCGGGCCGATCACAAGACACAGGGTTCAGGTGGATCGTGTTGCCTGACACACAGACATTCATACCCGACACAAGTAAATGCTAGCGAGGCGAGCGAGGGTAGCAGTAGGCAGGACCAGACAGAGGGAGAGAGAGAGGGGGGGGGAGGGAGGGGGCAGAGAGAGAGAGAGAGAGAGAGAGAGAGAGAGAGAGAGAGAGAGAGAGAGAACATTCATTCAATTGCTGTGCAGTAACCAAGTGAGCAAGGAAACCTGCAGCCAAAGCGCCTGAGAGGCCAGAATTCAAATTCACTCACTTCTAACCAGCGCCGACGTCACGCGTTTGTGGCGGTTTGGAACTACATCAAGAGGTGGGACCACAGGGTTCCGGTGGAAGTTATGAAGATTGGCCGACAACTGGCTGGGTGGGGTCTGCGTTCTCCCAAGTGTCCCTTCTACAGTTCACTAGATTTGTCTCCCCTCACCACTCTGTCTCCTTGTCATACCCCCCTCCCCCACCCCCCCACCCCCCCCCAGTCCCAGCGTACACTCCTCCACCCCCCCCCCCCCCACTTTCTGAATCCCCCCCCCCCCCCCCCCCCCCCCCCCCCCCACCCACACCTCTCTGTCTCTCTCTAGCTCAAGGCTCGCATTCACGACAAACGGCTTCAAGAGCACACACACCCCCCCTCCACCCCCCAATCTCTTTAGGGCTATCTCCTCTACCCATGTTTTTATACCCACCCTGTCAGGCTTGGACCAAAACTCCCGGCTGTTCTCCCCTCTCCTTCCCAAATGACGGAATTAAATTTGTCTAACCTGGTTAGTCAGCATGGCTGGGTTTCCCTCCCCGCCGCTAAGATTCTGGATTGACATCCCCCCCACCTCCATCCCCTCCCATCCCTCCCATTCCCACCCCCCCCCCCCCCCTCTCTCTCTCTCTCTCTCTCGCTTCTTTCACCTCTCATCATTGTCCTCAGGCTGGTCAATACAAACCTCTCCCCACACCTTCCAGCCTACCCCCCCCCCCCCCCCCCCCCCCCCGTTTGTCATGTGTCCTCCACAGTGTTTCCCATCCTTTGGTAGCAGACGCCAATTACAGACTTCATTCACTGAAAAGAAAAAACCCTTCGTGAATTAAATGAAACGGAAGCTGGGTGAACGGACGCCCCCCATCAAAACTTGTTCCAGTTTTCGCGGACATTCCACATTTCGCCAGCTCACACATACGTTTTTATACATTCACTCACTCACTCACTCACTCACTTTCTCTCTCTCTCTCTCTCTCACATGCGCGCGCGCGCACACATCAGAGAGAGAGAGAGATGAGAGGAGAGAGAGAGAGAGAGAGAGGAGACAGACAGACAGACCGACAGACAGACAGATGATGATGACGACGATGATGATGTATTTACCTGCAGCCCAAGTTCATCATTGCTGTTCGCCACCTCTCTCGCTCGCTCTCTCTGCCCCGGGTCCCCCCCCCCCCCCCTCCCTCTCCCTCTCTCTCTCTCTTTCTCTGTCTGTCCTCTCCAGTAATCAGTATCTGGCTACTGCTCTTTCAGGCTGGCAGCCACTACAGTTGCACGGCGGCTCTGCCAGTTTTCAGCACTAGCACTACTTCCCGCTAAGGAGCTTATGCTTTCACCTGCGTGTCTGTTGCTTCGTGTCATGTGCCGGCAACACACAGCCCAGCCCATCTGTAACGACAGATTGGCGGGGAAGGAAGGGAAGTTGGAAGATTGCTGTAAGGAAGTGCAAAGATCAACTCATTTTATTTAGGCGCGGATCGGAGGCGCCGATCCGGAAATCAAAGAGCAGATCCGGAATAATCCGTCAGCAAGATCTCTCTCTCTCTCTCTCTCTCTCTGTCTCACACACACACACACCACACACACGGAAAAAGCGATTTTGACGAAACTAGGTGGACAGTCGGAATGTGGGTCAAAGACGAGCCTCAATTCATACGCACCAACTTCCTGAAGTCTGGAGAGAGAAAGAAGAAGAAAAGAAGAAGAAGAAGAAATGTTACTACTGACAGTAGAGAAGAGAGGAAATGTCTCATAAAAAAAAAAAAAAAAAGGTGAGAACAAAACAACACGCAGAGCTCTACAGCAATCGTTTCGTATTGCAAAAAAAACAGATTTGCTGCTTTCAGATACATTTGCAACTATTGTCCATTCAGATTTCGTATTATCGGTGGGGAAAAGCAAGCAGAGGGTGGGGGTGTCGTTCTGACGTTTTCAGCTGAAAAAAAAAAAGTAAAAATCGGAGGCGGAGATAGGAAATCAGATTGAAGGAAATGGGGAAAAAATTTTGGGGGGGGGGGGGGGGGAGGGGGGGGGGCAAAGACCGGAATTATTTTCCCCATACCGGAGGGGGGGGGGGGGGGGAGATCAACGTGCGGGAAAAGAGAAATGAGCTGAAAAGAAGGCGCGCGCTTTGTGTGTGTGGTGTGTGGGTGTTGGTTGAGAAGACCGAGGTCAAAATTCCACCATACTCGCTGCCGGGAGAAGTAAAAACGTTAGTGCGTGGAGAAATCAAATGGCTGATCAAAATTAGTACACCGTTTCGTTTTCCACGTGGTGGACCTTAAGAAACCACCTCGATCTTGTTCTTTCAAGGATGGAGTGGACTTGAAACAGAAAATGGTTAATCAGATACTGGATTCCTTCATGATGTTTCTCTCTGTCTCCCCCACCCCCCTTCTCTCTCTCTCTTCTCTCTTCTCTCTCTCTCTCTCTCTCTCTCTCTTTCTTTCCAGATCTAGTTTTTACACCTTGGGTTACATGATACGCCAAAATTATGTAAAATTCATTCGATTGGCAGACACACAGCCGATGACACTCGTCTGTTTTTCTCTCTCTCTCTCTCTCTCTTCTCTTTCTTTTATTAAACAGAGAGAGAGAGAGAGAGAGGCACGCGCAGACAACCCCCAACCGACACGTGCCGAGAAGCAGACGATTGCCGCCACGCGCCGCAAGCCACCTGGTGTTGATACAGCAATGACACTCACACACACACACACACGCGCACGCGCAAACACACACACACGCGCGTGCTGTCTCCTAAAAAACAGGTCCCGCAACCCTGGCCGTTTTTCTTGGCCGTCCGTAACTCGTTGGACAGAGAGAGAGAGAGAGGCGCTCTATTCAACTCTGTTTCTCCATATGGGTGGACGTGTCTCTGTCCAACTTGTCGCGCAACAAGCTCTTTTGTGTATGTGTGTGTGTGTGTGTCTTAGTGTGTGAACCGTGGGTCCGAAACCTTACCTTCTGTGGAGATGGCCTTTTTCTGTGGGGTGGTGCATGTGTGAGTCGAAGGTAGTAGTGTCGGTGAGGATTCAGCGACGTTTGGAGAGGTGGAAGGATGTCGTCGGTTTGTTTTTTCTCCGACATGTCTTTTGATTCTCCTTCTCCGATGCCAGGAGTAAAAGAAAAAAAAAACCTCTTGGAGTCGGATTCTGCGGCGACAGAGTATGTGGTAAGCTTGTCTCTCTTTCTTTTTCTTTTCTTTTTCTTCTTCTTCTTCTTTAAAAAAAAAAAAATTCTACTACTTTCTCCCTCTTCTCCCGCACGTTGACACTGATGGGCGGTGAGTTTTACTTTTCGTTTGTTCTCCTGTCTGTCTTTTTCCCTCGGAAGGTGGTGGTCCCTGCTCTGCCATAGTGCACCTGCAAAGTCCTTGTTTAGTAGCCCCCCCCCCCCCCCCCCCCCCCCCCCCCCCCCCCCCACACACCCCACCCCTTTGTGTCGACGTCATTGATTAGCATACTCACGGACAGGATGGCTCCGTCTCTTGAGCGCGCCAATCAATGAGATAGACACAAAGAGGGCCTGTAAACTAGGACTTTGCCCCAACACCAGCAAAGACCCAGTGCAGCTAACCAAGCTACAGGAGGGCTCATCAGTATTGATGTTCGATTTCGGCATCAGTACAAGCAAGACTACTTTTTTTTTTTTTTTTCAAATGTATCTTGGAAGAAGACAAAGCCCATTACAGGGTTATTAAAGTACAACCGACGTTCCCCTCCTGTGCCTTGACATGAAAAGCGAGACCATGACGTCCGAAACGAAATCTGCAGGTAACCGAAGAGAAGCTCCGAGACTATAGAAATGTTGTTCGGTTCCCATGATACTCAAAGCTGTAGAAAAAAGTAGAGCAACAACGCAAGTTGGTGGCATTCAGGATCATACATGGGGAAAAATGGTTTGAAAATACCTGACTTGCTATCTTTCAAATACTTGTACCCCTCCCCCCTCCCAAAAAAAAAAAAAAAAAAAAAAAAAAGAAAAAAAAAGTTCTATTCAGCGGCATAGATAGTTTGGATTCAGCGCAATTTTCACAAAACCTTATACCGAAATAACTGACGCCAGTACAAAACTGTTCATTAGCTATTCAAGCACTATTATCCCGTATAACTTGTTTCAGAACAGAAGTAACTGCATCCTACTGGGAAATATCTCACTAGCACACATTAAAAGAGCTAGCAACATTAACGCCTCCGAACAGGAAATAAGAAAGCATCGACAACCTAAAACGTATATTTCTGTGAGATGAAAGTTGAGCATCATATAGTCTAAAAATGTTCTCTTTGTTAACTTGTGAGCAGATACAGACAACTCCATTGTACGTTTCTTTATCGACTCGACCGGGACGTGAAAAAACTGAGAGTTTTGGCCCCCCCCCCCCCCCCCCCCCCCCCAAACAAACAAAGAAGCAAACCTGAACTGAGCTGAGTTATGCAAACAAACAAGCAAACATCGGCTAGCGCTGGGAAATGCGGAATTTCAGTTCACTTCGCAGTAACAGAGTTAAAGACGATAACTTTAGAACAAGAACACACACACACACACACACACACACACACACACACACACGCGCACGCACGCACGCACGCGCGTACACACACGTACACACACACGCGCGCGCGCGCGCACACACACACACACACACACACACACACACCACATTTTTCATCTGGCACAGTCCAACAATAAATGAGGATCAGTACCCTATACCAGTATTTCTGGAAGTGTGGTGACAGGGTGGGCTTTGTTGCAAGCTGTTTTCCGGACTCAGTGAGCGACGGGGGTGTGCAAACATTAGTGTGAACCATTAATACGATTTCCCCCGTACATTTTCGCTGCTTCTTTTTTTCCAAGCGACAGCAACGTGTTTAGTAGCAAGGATGAACGATCATCGTTTGACTGTCCATGGTGTTCAGTGCTACGTAGCGACTTGAAGGTGATCCATTTGATTTACATGCTGAAGACGCATACCTCTAGTTCTGGCATATTCTGGGAGGGCAGCAGAAGCACGGCGGGCAACTGAGACAGGGTGTAACAGCCAGCCGAACGAAATAACGTCATAGAATTAGAAACGAACGGTGGAAGAGAGGGTCAAATGCTGGAGGGCGCTTGGGGGGGGGGGGGGGGGGGGGAAGCGCCGACCGCTGTCACAGTCAAACGGATCGTGGATCTGTCCCTGGATTCCAGCCTGCACCAACATTTCAAGGATCCCCCTTGGCTACATTCCATATCTTTCCTTCAAGGTTCGTGTGAACACCGGTTCTGTAGTTTCCGCATGGCCTTGTCGACAGACAGACAGACCAACAAACCAACAAACTGGATGATTATGATAACCAACCTCCTTAGCGGGGGCTTTACATGAATGGTTTAGCACCGAGTGCATCATCTTGTAAACAAGGATGGATAAATAACATGCTAAGACACAGACATCTTACATGGGCACATGCACGCAAAACGGTTAAACAGTGTACACATTTGTACGATTTGAAAAAAAAAAATGTTCATTATACCACGGGACGTCATCTTCCTTGTTCAGGACACAGCCAACTAGCCATAAAGGTTTCTCAAGTAAGGCGGGGGGAGAGAGGGAGAGAGGGAGGGAGAGGAGAGAGAGAGAGAGAGAGAGAGAGAGAGAGAGAGAGAGAGAGAAATTACAAAACCATTCATCTATCTATCCTCCTCCTTCCCTATCGATCATGCGCACAGTTTTCTTTTCCTCCCCTTACTTCATCATCTCTCTCGCGTTATCTCCCTTTTTGTGATTTGGCTTTGGTGCAGTCATGGGGTTTACAGCTTAGCTAACCACCAAGGTCACCTCGGGGCGCTTGCTTGCTTCTGGCTCCAGAAAGACACAAACAACACTACTGGACAAGCTGAACCCAGGACGAGGCACAGAAAGGACCTGAAAGGACCAGACCAGCTAGCTTGATTTCATGCCTGTCCCTGCAGTGAATACGGCGACTCTGACCTAGGAACAAGCCAGTGCAGAGAACACCGGTGCAATGTAAACTATCTACCAACAGAGACGAAGCACAATAGAGATCACACACGAAATAAGGTAGCGCTAAGCAACCCTTATTCCACACATTGAAAAAAAAAAAATGTGAATTTTCGTCAGAATTATTGACAACATCTTTCCCAGATGACTGTAGGCAGAAGAATGACAATAGAGAGAGAGAGAGAGAGAGAGAGAGAGAGAGAGAGAGAGAGAGGAGAGAGAGAGAGGGAGAGAGAGTGGGGAAGAGAGAGAGAGAGGAGAGAGAGAGAGAGAGAGAGAGGAGAGAGGAGAGAGAGTGATGAAATGAAATTGAAATGACCATTAAGGATAGGCCACAGCCCCTTCTGAAGGGGGATTACATTCAAAAAAAACTCAGCATGATGACGAGGGCAACAACAACAACACAAAAATAACACTCGAATGCATGAAGCACAAACATCAAAATGATACTCAACTGCATGACATGCGATCTGCTTACTGCACACGTGCATGCAGTGCAATCTCCTGACCCAGATGTTACTCTCCATATCAGGATACCCGTCTCTATGTAGCATCGGCGTGTTATTATACATTTATTGTTAACCACAACAGCTCGCCTCTTAGGGACAGTTCCCTTCCACCCCCTAGCAGCCAGGGAGAGTTCCTTCCACCCCTAGCAGCCCAGGGAGGGTTCCTTCCCTTTACCCTTTGCAGCCAAGGAGAGTTCCTCCACCCCTAGCCAGCCAGGGAGGGTTCCTTCCACCCCTAGCAGCCAGGGAGAGTTCCTTCCACCCCTAGCAGCCAGGGAGAGTTCCTTCCCCTTACCCCTTTGCAGCCAGGGAGAGTTCCTTCCACCCCTAGCAGCCAGGGAGAGTTCCTTCCTCCCCCTAGCAGCCAGGGAGAGTTCCTTCCACCCCTAGCAGCCAGGGAGAGTTTCCTTTACCCTAGCAGCCAGGGAGAGTCCTTTCCTAGCCCAGGGAGAGTTCCTTCCACCCCTAGCAGCCAGGGAGAGTTCCTTCCACCCCTAGCAGCCAGGGAGAGGTTCTTCCACCCGCCCACAGGGCCCCTTACACCCCTAGCAGCCAGGGAGGTTCCTTCCTTCCCTAGCAGCCAGGGAGAGTTCCTTCCACCCCCTAGCAGCCAGGGAGAGTTCCTTCCCACCCCCTAGCAGCCAAGGGAGAGTTCCTTCCACCCCCTAGCAGCCAGGGGGAGTTCCTTCCACCCCCTAGCAGCCAGGGGAGTTCCTTCCACCCCCCTAGCAGCCAGGGAGAGTTCCTTCCACCCCTAGCAGCCAGGGGGAGTTCCTTCCACCCCGTAGCAGCCCAGGGAGAGTTCCTTCCACCCCGTAGCAGCCAGGGGGAGTTCCTTCCACCCCCTAGCAGCCAGGGACAGTTCCTTCCACCACCTTAGCAGCCAGGGAAGTTCCTTTCACCCCTAGCAGCCAGGGGGAGTTCCTTCACCCCCTAGCAGCCAGGGAGGGGACGGCCTCCTCTCTGACCTGTCCCTGGCGGGGGGGAGAGGGAGAAGCCCACCGGTGCCCGCGCGTGCCGCGGACCCATGATTAGCGCCCTTGAAACGATCCCCTCCTGGTACCGGCAACAACGGACGGCTGATTGCCCCCTTGGTCAAAATGGCTCCCTAGGAACAGCCGCCGGGACAGGCTCAACACATAAACAACCACGCGCAGAGAGAGAGAGAGAGAGGAGAGAGAGAGAGAGAGAGAGAGAGAGAGAGAGAGAGAGAATATAAGACAATGATTCCTTAATGAACAACGATAACAGTATTGACTAAGTTCACCGTATTTCATACTCGGCACACACCACACCACACACACACACACACACACACACAAACACACACACAATACACACACCACACACACACACACACACATACACAGAGGGAGAGAGAATAACGATTCACAATTTCAAACGATATTAATACTGCCTAAGCTATTCATTTTTTTTTTTTTTTTTTTGGTGCCTTGACTTGAAAAGAGGAAAAACTTTGGGTGTCGCTGTACCATGGCGACATGCTGTCTGCACGCTGGAAAGTACAGTCCGAATCTCACCGCAGAGAAATCCGCTGTCACCATGAAGTGACATGGCACAATGCAATACGATACAGCACTGGACATTCACAAAGATAAAGCCTTCACAGTTACAGTCCCATGCATTCACAAAGTCATACACCCCAGACATCCCCCCTCCTCCCCCCCCCCCCCCCCCCCCCCCCCCCCCAACAACAACTTTTTTTTTTTTTTTGGGGGTGGTGGTGTGGTGGTGGTGGTGGTGGTCAGTGCACTTTCATTTTTTGAGGATGTCCAGGATGTAATGCGCCCACCCCTACCCTCCCATCCCCTTAAAAAAACACCGTTTCTATCATTATTTAGTTTTACATAATGTTTGCGCCGTACCTGGAATAAAGACCTGCGCCACATAACTGAGTAAACGAGCAAAGTGGACGGTACACTACAGTGTTTTCCTAGTTCTCAGTTCTTAGTCAGGTCTCCCTGGGATCACGTCCATGCGTGCCTGAGTGCGCAGCAGCATCCTGGGTACCACATCTTCCCCTCTGTAACTGCTCACTCTTCCATTTCCCGTTCCTCCCCACCTCCCCCCTCTCCACCCTCCCCTCTCTTCCAACCATCCCCTCCCCGCCCTTTCCCTCCTCCAAACCATCCCCACCCCTCCCCTCTCTCCAAACCATCCCCACCCCTCCCCTCTCTCCAAACCATCCCCACCCCTCCCCCTCTCCAAACCATCCCCACCCCCCCTCCCCTCTCTCCAAACCACCATCCCCCCCTCCCCCTCTCCAAACCATCCCCACCCCTCCCCTCTCCAAACCATCCCCACCCCTCCCCTCTCTCCAAACCATCCCCACCCCTCCCCTCTCTCCAAACCATCCCCACCCTCCCCTCTCTCCAAACCATCCCCGCCCCCCTCCCCTCTCTCCAAACCATCCCCGCCCTCCCCTCTCTCCCAAATCCCCATCCCCCCCCTCCCCTCTCTCCAAACATCCCCACCCCTCCCCTCTCTCCAAACCATCCATCCACCCGCCCCTCCCCTCTCTCTCCAAACCACCCCCCCCCCCCCTCTCTCCAAACCATCCCCATCCCAACCCCTCCCCTCTCTCCAAACCATCCCACCCCTCCCTTCTCCAAACCATTCCCCACCCCTCCCTCTCTCCAAACCCACCCCCAAATCGTCCCCTCTTCTTCCTTTTTTCTTTTGTGTCTTGTCCTTGAGACTCTCCCTCCCCTCTCTCCTCTCCATCTCTCTCTCTCTCTCCTCTCTCTCTCTCTCTCTTCTCTCTTCTCTCTCAATCCTTAATTACCAGCCCAGAGCAAACACAAAAGACAGAAAATCTCTCTCTCTCTCCTCTCTCTCTCTCTCGAGGCAATCCTTAATTACCAGCCCCGAGCAAACACAAAAGACAGAAACACGGGCCGCACGGACACTCCCAATCGATAACCACCACAAGAAGGGGAGGAGAACAAAAGGGGGAGGGAGAAGAGAAAGGGGAGGAGGGAGGGCGGAAGGGGGGGGGGGGGGGAGAGGTTGGGGTGCGTGGAACTGGGGGTGGACAAGAGGTGGGGTGGGATGAGGTGGGGGGGGGGGGGGGTTGTCCGGACCTTAGGCGACAGGTCTCTTTCTGTGGTGAAGACATTATCTGGCTGGGGGTGGGGGGTGGGGGGGGGGGGGGTGGGGGTGGGGGAACACGGTGGATGTGAGCGTGGTGGAGGAGTTTGGGTTGGAGAGGGGGAGGGGAAGAGAGAGAGAGAGAGAGAGAGAGAGAGAGAGAGAGAGAGAGAGAGGAGAGGGACTTGGCGGGCGGAGGGGAGTAGGGGTGGGGAGATGAACGGACGTCTTGTTCCCAAGCTCGCTTCCACCGCCCCCCCTTCCCCCCCCCCCCCCCCCCCCCCCCCCCCGCACCGTGACAGTCAACAGTGGGCCATTCGCTAACAAGGCGATGAAGGGAGCCTGTTGGCACGGAAAGGCCGTAATTCCTGCTGACATCATGACATCATTAGGCATCACCTTCAAAAAAACTGATATTATGGCTGCCACGATTGTAAAAAATAATAATTAGCACTGCTTAAAACAAAAAAACACAAAACAAAAACAAAAAAACAGAAAAAAAGGAAGAAAGAACGTCAAAGGTAGTCATTCTCACGTCAACTATTCTTTCAACTACTCTTTTCACGTGTGTGTGTGTGTGGTGTTTTGTGTGTGTCTTGTGTGTGTGTGTGTGTGTGTGCTATTAGACATCCCGTGTTTATTCCAAAGAAAGAAAAACAAATTTGACCCTGACATTAAAAAAAAAAAAAAAAAAAACAGTGATTTTTGGCGTGGAGTCTATTCTCTCCCTCCGCTTCTGACGCCGTTTAAACATACAAGAAAAGAGTGGGAAGCAACAAAACCTGCTGAGGACCCATGTCCGCCGTGAGCAGCGCCGAGCGGTCATGACAGCAGTCATTTCCGTACACATTCTGACGGCGTTCTTGTTCTTGCCGGGGGGGGGGGATAACAATAATGGCTGACCACAACAAGAATAAAAAAAAACTTCCTTTCCTCTCTTTTTTTTTTTTTTTTTTTTTTTGCCTCGAAGAAGTGGAATCCATCTCACACTGCATTGCCACCAGAACGACAAGGCATCAGGCTGGGCAGGAAACTGTCCCCCCCCCCCCCCCCCCCCCCACCCCACACCCCTGGGGACTGGAACTAGCAGTATCTGACCGCGCGAATTCAGAGCTCTACCACGGAACCCCACCCTCCAGGCTTTTACCGCCGCCTGAACACCCTCCCGCCAGCCAGGGGGGGTGGGGTGGGGGTGGGTGGGGTGGAGGATTCTGGCAGCGCGCGGTTCAAAACACAAGCAGTGCCCCCCCCCCCCCCTCCCAACCTCCCCCGCCTCAGTGACACAACAAGGCGAGGTAGTTTTAATCGCTCTTGTGTTATGGATGCTATTCGGTCGCGCTCGCGGTCTGTCGGACATCCATCCAAACCCGCCTCCACTGGCTGGTTACAAGTGGAAACTGCCTCCCCACCAGACGATGAGTAAGACAAGTGGGTGGGAGGAGGGGAGAAGGTAGTGTGTGTGTGTGTGTGTGGGGGGGGGGGGGGGGGGGGGTGTGGAGGGGGCATACATGGAACTGATACTGGCTACCATCAGTGGCAGTGTCGCAATGCCACATTTCAGGAAGCAGGAGGAGGAACGGGAAGGATGGGGGAGGGGTGGGGGGGGGTGTGGGAGAGGGGGAGAGGCATGGGATCGTTGTACACCTACATTGATTGCCCCCTGACCCCTCCTTCCCCCTCCCCCCCACATCTCCTTGATCCCTTACCCCTCCCCACCCTAGAAAACAGGTCTATGCCAAAAAGTGGGTAAACCCATGCAAATTTGGGACACTTATTCCTCAAAGATGTCGGACACAATTATTATTTCTCCCCGACCACACGCGTGGAACATAAAAGAAAACCAAAGAAAAAAAAACACCTCCATCACCACCACCCCCCCCCCCCCAAGAGGCTGATTTCCTTCCTTACTCATTTTTGCCTTGAATTACTTGTAGTCGTGTCTCTCTCTATCTCTTCTCTCTCTCTCCTCCTCTCTCTCTCTCTCTTTCGAATGCGAATGGCGCGTGCAAGCATGCGTGCGTGAGTGCGTGCGTGCGCGCGCGCGCGCGCATCTGTGTGTGTGTGTGTGTGTGTGTGTGTGTGTGTGTGTGTGCGCGTGCGTAGTAGTAGTAGTAGTAGTAGTAGTTTAATTTTACGTCTTTTCGCAAACTATGTGATATTAGACAAGTGTGTGTGTGTGTGTGTGTGTGTGTGTGTGTGTGTGTGTAATGAAAACATGCATACATCAACACATTCCCGTCCCCTGCCACATGCATGAAGTGTGTGTGTGTGTGTGTGTGTGTGTGTGTGTGTGTGTGTGTGTGTGTGTGTGTGTGTGTGTGTGACAGAGAGAGAGAGAGAGAGAGAGAGAGACAGACAGACAGACAGACAGGCAGGCAGGCAGGCAGGCAGAGAATTCATGTAATCCTCCTCTGTCTCTGTCTCTCTCTCTCGCTGAGACAGTCACAGAAAATTATCATTTCCTACACACCACCACCCCCTAGTCTCTCTCTCTCTCTACTTCCCTACTCCCTCCCTCTCTCTTAACACCTCCTCCCCACTCTCCCTCCGTGTCCCCTCGATCCCCCCCCTCCCCCCCCCCCCCCCCCCCCTCTGTCTCCTTCTCCCTCTCTCTCTTTACTTCTCTCTCTTCCCCTCCATCCTCTTCCGTTCCATTTTTCTCTCTCTCTCTCCCTCCTTCATTCCTCCCCGTCTCTCTAAGTCAATTCATTTTCAGAAAATCCAAAAGCAGAACGAAACAGACCTAACGCAGCTAGCATCCATTTCTTTTTTTAATATATTTTTTAAATACTCGTTTTCAGAAAATCCCAAAGCACCATTTTTGGGGGTTTTTTCTGTTTTTTTTTTTTGTAGTCGTTTTCAGAAAATCCCAAAGCAGAACGAAACAGACCTAACGCATCTAACATCCATTTCTTTTAATATATATTTTTTAATAGTCGTTTTTCCAGATTCCAAAGCACCATTTTTTTTTTTTTTTGTTTTTTTAATACTCGTTTTCAGAAAATCCAAAAGCAGAACGAAACAGACCTAGCGCAGCTAGCATCCATTTCTTTATAATACTTTTTTTTAAATAGTCGTTTTTCAGAAAATCCAAAACACGAAACAGATCTACTAACGCAGCTAACATCCAAAAAAAAAAAGAAAGAAAGAAAAAACAAAACAAAAAAAAAAAGGCCGGAAGACGGATGGGCGGGGATGGGTAGAGGTAGTGGTGAGGGTGGGGTGGGGGCTGAACGTAAAGGAAGATGGAGGTCGGGGTAAAGCGGATGAGAGAGGGGTGGCGAGGAGGGTAAAAGGTGTTATTGGCAGTGGCAGCGTGGTGCCGGAACAGCCGGCAGACTGTTGGCAAAATGATAGAACAACAGCCCCGAGCCAAGAGCAATAGTGTGGCTGGACACGTGATGCCAGTGCCCACGCCTTGTACCCTCGCCACAGCTACTATACACTGCTTCAGGGACGGGGGGGGGGGGGTGGGGGTGGGAAGAGAGATGAGAGGGGGCGAGAGGAGGAGGAGTAAGAGGGGGAAAGAAAGGAGGAGGAGATAGGGGGGAGAGAGAGGGGAGTAGGGGACGAGAGAGAGAGGGGGGTGGGGGAGAAGAAAAAGAAAAAGGAAAGGGAAGGGAGGGAGGGAGGGAGGGGAAAGGTCGAGAGAGACAGAGACACAGAGAGACGAGAGAGAGAGAGAGAGAGAGAGACAGCGCAGACACACACACACACACACACACACACACACACACACACGCACACACACACACACACACACACACAGACACACAGATTCGTCATCTGCCTGAATGATACATAACGGACAATGTCAAATCCATAAAAAAAACAAACAAAAACAAAACAAAGCAAAACAACTCCGCGTGATAACGTACGGATTGCAGGAGTTATAACATCCGATATAGTATACCAACACACTGATTCGTATGCATGCACCCATCTCTTGAGATCTTGTATCCCAATGCACTCGGACCACGTCTCTGATGAGAAGTCAGATTTGAGCTTGACTTAGGACTATCCTATTCTGTTCCGGAGATCTTCTCTCTCTCTCTGTTCATTTCAGACTGATGCCTGTCCTCTTTCATCCTCCGATCACTGTCCTTCCTCGTCTTGTTTCCTTCCCCTGATGCCACCTTTCATCTCCTGCGTCCTTCACCTCCAAGACGTTCGCTGGCTGAGACAGAAAGGGGGGAATACAGAGATGGAAAGGGGGGGGGGGGGGAGATGAGCGGTGGTGTGGATCGGGGTGGGCGTGTGTGTGTGGGGGGTGGGGGGTGGGGGGAAGCACGGATGTAAGATGGGAGTGGAAAGAAAGAGAGAAAGAAAGAAATACACACACCCACACACACACACACACATATATATATATATATATATATTATATGATATATATATAGATAGAGCGAGGAGAGAGAGAGAGAGAGAGAGAGAGAGAGATAGATAGAGAGAGAGAGATGGATGTGTTCCTACACAAACAAGGCTCGAAAATAAGTTCGAAAAGCTGTCATCAAAACGATGCCCTCGCCCACGGAAGGGGAGGTGTGTTGTGTGTTGAGCGAGAGAGGTGGGAGAGAGAGAGAGAGAGATAGAGAGAGGGAGAGAGGGAGTGAGAGAGAGAGAGAGAGAGAGAGAGGAGAGTAGTGCACAGGGAGGGAGTGGGGGGGGGGTGGGGGGTTCCGAAACAAAATCTTTAACGAGGCTCGAAAACAAGTCCGGAAAGCCTCCCATTTGATATCTTGCTCAGATGAGAGAGAGAGAGAGAGAGATAGGAGAGAGAGAGGAGAGAGAGAGCGCAGAGAGAGAGAGAGAGGAGATAGGACAGAGAGAGACAGATCAGGAATGAGAGCTACAGAGAAGAATTACAGAGAGGCAGACAGGACAATGATGCGATACAGAGACAATGACAAATATTGATTGTTCATTTCGGACAATGAAGCCTCTAAGTAAGACAAGGGGGGGGGGGGGGGGGGAGGGGGCACGTTTTAACATAACTCAGTTACAATCCTTCGTCTCACCTGCAAACTCCCTGGTCTCCCTCCCGCACCCCTCCCCACCAGCCACTCCGGCCGCTATCTCCTCCCTCGCTACCACTCCCCTCCGACGAGCCTGCTTACCCCTCCCCTCCCTCGCCCACTCCCCCACCGCCCCGCCCCCCCCCCCCCCCCCCCCCCCTTCTCACTTCAACAGAGACAGCGACAGGGAGAGATCGATGGTGACTTAAACAATAGGCCTTGGCCCCTTTCAATAGGGGTACGAGAACAAACAATCACAGGCACAGACATTTTTCACCATACAAAAACATGACAATGGGCCAAAAGAACAGAGAAATGCGAACCACAGAGTTATGAGCACATACACAGATCGAAGAAACTGCAACTGCTCGACGATATTTTTCAAACGGTTAGATGAACATAAGCAATGCAAATCTAAAATCATGAAGGCTGTCACTAGCGACTTTCCATTGATTTCTAAGATCATTCAAAGCAGACAAACAAAATACCAAATGGACTTGCATCTCAGGTGTAACGTTTAATCAATGGAGAATCAGATCACGTTCAGCATGCTGTTTGTAGCGAAAATGATGAACAGCTAGATCCGAGACTCCAAATCGAAAATCTGTCATGACGTGTATATCTTTAAGTGTTTGTCCATTTTCATTTGTACATATGTGGAACACAGTGGAGCGAATTAAAGTGCCCTCTACAAGTCCAACCGTGCACTATTACTGTATTTGGTGTGTCCACACTTGCCACCTGCAGTCTTACGTCAATGTCGTGCGAAGCATACGTAAAAAAGATAAAAAAAAAAAGTGGGCATTACCTACACCCTGACTGAACCATACACACCTCCAGAGAGAGAGAGGGAGAGAGAGAGAGAAGAGACGGAGAGAAGGAGAGAGAGGAGGAGAGGGCAGGGGAATATGAAGGGAGAGAGGAGAGAAGGGACGCGGAGAGAGGAAGGACGAGAGGAGACGGGAGAGGGAGGGAGGCGGATAGGAAAGGGAGAGAGAAAGCCGAGGGAGGGGAGAGAGAGAGACAGAAGACGGAGAGAGGAGAGGGGAGGGGATGGGAAGGGATAGGAGAAAGAGAGGGAGAGAGAGAGAGAGAGAGAGAGAGAGAGGGAGAGAGGAGAGGGGAGGGGATAGGAAGGGAGAGACGAAAGAGAGGGAGGGAGAAGAGAGACGACAGAGCCGAGAGGGAGAGTTAAGAGAAGGGAGGGGATTAGCGAAGGGAGAGAGAAAAGAGAGGGAGAGAGAGAGAGAGGGGGGGGGAGAGGACAAGGGGAGTCACGAAAGAGGCACACAGACAGACAGAAAAGAGGGTGAAAAAGAGAGACAGGGAGGAAGGAAGGGTGAAAGGGGTGAGACAAGAAAGAGAGAGAGGGGGAGAGACAGAGAGAGGAGGTGGGGGAGAGGGAGAGACGACAGGACAGACGGACACACAGACAAAGAGAGAAAAGGAGAGTGAGATAGAGACAGGGGAGGAGGAAAGATCGAGGAGGGCGGGGGGAGACGAGAGAGAGAGAGAGGAGAGGATGAGACAGAGAGAGGGAGAGTGAGGAGAGAGGAGAAAGAGAAGAGAGTGAGAAAGAGAGAGACAGAGGAGAGAGAGAGAGAAAGTGACCACAGGTGTCCTCTGTCAGGAGAGAGAGATGAGAGCAAGAGTTGAGCGAGAGACGGATCTCGAGAGAGCCTGAGGCAAAGGAGAGGAGAGATTGGAAAGGGTGGAAAGAGGAGGGGGGTTGGTCCCTAACAAAAACCTTTAAGAGGGGGGCTCGAAACCAAGTCCGGGAAATCTTTTCCATATGATTCCTCGCCACACACACACACAAACCCACCACACACACACCACAACCACAGAGACAAGATGAGAGAGAGAGAGGGGGGGGAGGGCGGGGAGGAAAATTCAAAAATGAACGAAAAGAATAAGCCCTGATGGTAGGCGGTTAAAACGACGGAAAAATGTACATCAGCCTTTTCAACCATTGTCTACAAACAAGGATGTTAAAAAATCTTATACTTAGGGTTTTGTGGTGGGTTACAACGGTCTGTTTCCCAAAAAAAAAAACGTTCATGTGAAGCCGACCACTTGGCCACAGACTAGGGGGAAAAAAAAAAAAAAGGAAAACGAAAAAGAAAAAAAAACGTGTATCTTACCTTCTTCTAAAAACCTAGGAATGTGTCCAGTTCAGGAGGTTCCATCCGTCTACAGTCTGTTTAGTCTTGGTCGCTGCGCATTCCTGACCCATTTTAATCCCTATTCCTGTACATCAGTGTTTGGTTGTTAATTGTACCGATTATCTGGAAGCTGAAATTGCATGTTTGTGTGATTGTTTTATTTTCTTGAGCTTGATTGAAGAGTAAAACAATAAAACCTATTTCCATTTTTCCCTTACACCTACTTCTCTGTCTCTCTCGATTCTCTCTCTCTCCTTGGTCGTCCTCACAAACACACTCACAAGAGATGAGCGAGCGACGCGAGAGAGAGAAGAGAGAGAGCCGCGTCAAAGAAAAATCCAATAAACCACGCGCGCAGCATTCGCGTTCGAATTGTCCGCGGCCGTTGTTGAGAGGACATTTGCGTACCAGGGTCACAAACTTATCCACAAAAAAATACCCATTCATTGCCGCCAATTTTTCTCCTGATGTTTTTTGCCTGTGCCGGCGGGAGGACTTATTAAGAGGAGCATCTTCCTCCCGGATCCTCTGAATAAGATTGAACCGTGGCACCAGTGGGCAGGATGGTTGTGGTGAGGAACAAAAAACGGTGTCAATCTTCACAAATTTCAACAATGAATTCCATGAGATAGTGATACTGCAATTGAAGTACCGACTCATTTGTGATTAAGCCTGCGAACTAGGAAGGGTAGATTCTGTATCATCACTCTTTTTTTTCTTGCTTTTCTTTTTTTCTTTTTTTTTTTTTTTTTTTTGTTTTTTTTTGTTTTTTTGTTTTTTTTTTTGTTTTTTTTTTTGGGGGTTTGTTTTTTTTTTTTGTTTTTTTTTTTTTGTTTTCGGATGCACGGGACAAAGATCCAGGGAATAAATTAAACACGCAGGGTTTTGATAATTTTCCGCTCCTTCATATGCTAATATCGTCTATGATGGCTAGAGACGGCTTAGATAAAAAAAACCCACACTCTCAACTGAACGGTGGGGCCATGAATGGATGACAGGTTATTCGCTGGTGGGGCGTCTGGTCACCGTCACGTTTTCCTCACCCCGTCACGTTTTCTCACTCTGGTGAGAAAAAAAACGTGATGAGTATATCGCACACGTTTTCTAACCTCTCCGTTTTCTTCTCACCAGGTAGAAACGTGCCAGGGTGTGTGGTGGCACCAACGCTTCTTCTCACCCGTCCACGTTTTCTCACTCCTGTCTCTCTCTCTCTCTCTCCGATCTCTCTCTCTCCTCTCTCTCTCTCGGTCTCTCCTTTGAAAAAAAAAAAATGTCTTTGGGGAAAAAGGAGTTTATATTTCGGAAGGGAAGGTAACCAGTTGTCGGACCCCGAAAAACAAAAGGACGCTTACCTAGAGCCGCCGTCGTTGGTCGGATTCGACAAAAGATTGAAAGTCGGACCAAACGGCCGACAACCTGCGATCTTTCCCGTCTGTCTGATAACAATTTCTTTAAACACGCCATGACAACCCTTATGACATGTGGCAAAGGTCTAACGGCCTTATCAACGTTTGGTTAAAATCTGAGATAAAAAACACTAGATTTCTATAAGTACAGACGGACTGACACACATACTCGCCCAACCCCCCCCCCGCCTCCCCCCTCTCTCTCTCTCTCTCTCTCTATCTCTCTCCTCCCCGCCCCATTCCGATCTCTCTCTCCACCACACACCCCCCCACCCACCCCCCCACACACACAACACACACACACACAAAACAGATACACAAACAAAACACACACACCCGCGCGCGCGAGCGCTCACCTAAAATACGCACACTTAAACTCAGAATCACATCGAATTCAGCGAGTGAGAGAGAGAAAGACAAAAAGAGAGACTGAAAGAGAGAGAGGAGAGAGAGAGAGAGAGGAGAGAGAGAGAGAGAGAGAGAGAGAGAGAGGAGAAAATTTTGATTTTTTTTTTTTTTGTTGTTTGAGAATTTGTCGTTTGAATGAATATGGCACCACCCGTCACGTTTTCTCAGCTGGAGGTGAGAAACGTGACGAGTGAGAAAACGTGACGATACCACACCAGGTGAGGAAAACGTGAACGGGTGAGAAAACGTGACGAAAAACAAGCGTCTATAGTCTATCTGTATCGCTGTGACCATGGAACAGACGGAGAACTGCTCGCGGGTCGGCGCCGGTGTGGAAAGGTGCTGCAGCGGTCTGCCTGGGTGTTCCGACCCCTCTGGACACAGCCTGTTGACCGTTAGTCAGTTCTCACGGTTCCAGATCAGTGTAAGGAATGGGGGTGGGGGTGGTGGGTGGGGGGGGGGGGGGGGATTAGACTTCGCCCGTGTCGGACTCTTGGCCACTAGGCCTGGGTGGTCAGAGCTATTCTGATGGGGGCGGAATGCCCAGCGAGGCCAGTAGGAGCAAGAGCAAAGGCCAGGCCAGACCCACGTTGTTGTAACTATCTGATTTTTTTGTTTTTTTTTCTGGCAGGAACGGAGATGAGAGAGGACTTCCAGAAGCTCTGCTGGCATTGATGTTGAGGCCAGCAATTGGCCCCACAGCGGAAAGGGGTTAGGAAAGGAAGCACACTCTGATTTTGTGTGTGTGTGTGTGTTGTGTTTTTGTGTGTGTGTGTGTGTGTGTGTGTGTGTGTCCATCTGCTTTCGCGTAACCCCGTGTGTGTGGCTTGTCTTCTTGTGTCCCTCTGTCCAACACCCTCGGTGGTGTCTTACTGTTTTGGATCCCATCTATGCAACTAGGTTCAGACCAGACTGTACCTAGTCAAGACGAATAATTCCATGGCCTACTTCGTCCTCCTTGTTTCACGAATGTGTGCTGTGTGTGTGTGTGTCTGTGTGTTTGTGGTGTGTGTGTGTGTGTGTGTGTGGGTGTGTGTTTTGTGGTGTGTGTGTGTGTGTGTGATGGTGTGGTGTGTGGTGTGTTGTGTGTTTCTCCCATTCCACATCCTCTCCCTTCCATCTTTAAATCTCCTGGTTTTTCACCTTAAGACCTTCCAATAACGTGCTACAAGAGAAAGAAGAGCCCTACACAGTCGGGAACGAGAGTGAATGAGCGATCGGGAACGGGGTGGGTGAGGGGGGGGGGGGGGGGTGAGCGGTTGTTTGACGTGATCAGCTAGGTGGGGATGGAGAGCGAGAGAGAGAGAGAGAGAGGAGAGAGAGGAGGAGAGAAAGCAGAGAGAGATAGACAGACAGACAGACACGACAGACAGAATGACAATGACAGTTTTACGTGTCTTGGAACGTCTTGCAATGTTATACACAACTTTGGCACTGACACCCACACAGTGCGTGAGTCACCCACACGTGGAAGACACAAACTAGTGTCCACAACTTAGATGATGACAAAAAGCAAAGGGAAAAATCTCCAGTTACTAGAAACCATTATCTTTTCCTCTCTCTCTACCCCCCCCCCCCCCCCCCCTTCACCCCCCGCCCCACCCCCCCCCCCCCCCCCCCTTCACCACCCTCTCCTCTGTCAGAATCGATATTAATGCATTAATTACTACCTTAATTTTACGTGAACTATTACCTAAACATGCCGCTCTTTTCGAGGAGAAGTGGTGTGGTGGTGGGATATAAACCGTTGAATAATAGTGGACTAATGTAGATAACTGGCGACCTGTCTGGTGTTACCTGTCGTTCGTTTTGTCGACAACAGCACTCGTTTAAAACGAACTCTAGAGAGTCTTGCATACAATTTTGATTGAGTAAAATCATGTCTCTAGTCATTCAGCGCTGGACGATTGAAAGCGAAGAGAGAGAGAGAGAGAGAGAGAGAGAGCGAGAGAGAGAGAGAGGAAAGGACAGAGAGAGAGAGAGGAAGAAGAGGAGAGAGAGGAGAAGAGCTCGAGAGAGCGAGAGAGAGAGAGAGAAGGAGAGAGGTAAAGAGAGTTTGAAAGAGAGCAGAAAGGAAGTTTCCCCAGCCCTCCGCCCCATCCAGCCAAGGTAGCATTGATTTTCCGACCCAATCGTTAAGAGAACTGTCTTCTGCCCCCCCCCCCCCCCCCCCCGCCCCCCCCCCCCACGCGCGCCCCTTCCCCTTCCTTTCCCCCAGCCTCCAACTTTATTCCAGCAATGTCTTCACTTGATCGTTGCTGCCGCCCCCACTCCCCCTCCCCCCTTTCCCCCAATCCCCTATATCGATCGACCGAAGTTCACAATTCCCGATCCCATCCCCCCATCCCTTCATACACCCCCCCCCAACCCCCCCCCTTGAAGACCCACCAGTCCGCATTCCCACCCTCTAGTCCTCCCGTGAAAGCCCCTCCCTCCCTCCCCCGCACCGCCACCAGCACATCACAATATTCTCACTGTGTCTGTCTGTCTGTCTCTCTCTCCATCCACCCCCCCCCCCCCCTTCTCAAACACGATCCTGCGCACCATCAAAATTCAGCATAGCGTTCTGGGAGGGGTCGTGGGTTCGAATCCCATCAGAGTCATGGGGGTTTTTCTGCCCCGACCGGCTCCTACCCAGAGTTGAGTTTTGCTACGGGCTCAGTTGGGAAGACTGGGACCACACAGTCCGAGTTTCATCCACTTAATGGATGCGTTTCTGAGAGTGTTGCTCAAATTTTCCTGACCAACACTGCAGGTGCCTGTATCTCTCGGGCCTGGTTGACGCCGGGATATATTATGAAAGGAAGCGTAGAGTACAGCCCTGTCATGTAGTCTCCGCGTCTGTGGCCTTGGTTTGGTTTCCGTCGGGGTCACCGGTATCGGCGAGTCCATGGGGGCTGTCGTTGGACAGACGTGGTGGCGCCCTCCGGAGGGAGAGCTCACTCACGCCGGCTCCGCGACTAAGCAATTATTGTCGTCAGTAGTGGGCTTAGTAGGTGGTGTCCTGCGTATGTTAGATCAGAACAGGCGCCAGAATGAGCGGCGTGGGTGCACACTGCCTCTGAGGGTTGGCCCAGAGGTTTGGGAACAACAACACACAAAAAAAAAAAAAAAAAAGCCAGGCTCAGCAATTTATCTACAGCACACACAAACATTCTCTCTGTCTCTCTCTCTCCCCCCCCCCCCCCCCCCCCCCCCCCCCCCCACACACACATCCTGCGCACTTAAAATTCAGCATAGCTTAGCAATTTATTTACAGCACACACAAACATTCTCTCTGTCTCTCTCCACCCCCCCCCCCCCCCCCCCCCCCTCTCACACACGATCCTGCGCACGTCAAAATTTCGCACAGCTTAGCAAATTATTTATTTACCCCTATCCCCACCCCCCTCTCAAACACGATCCTGCGCACTCAAAAATTCAATATAGCTTAGCAATTTATTTACAACACATAAACATTCTCTCTCTCTCTCTCTCTCTCTCTCCATCCACCCCCTCCCTCCCTGCACCACACACGATCTTGCGCACTCAAAATACAGCATAGCTTAGCAATTATTTTTTTCTCTTGAGGTTTCAGGGGCACCATCCCCCCCCCCCCCCCCCCCTCCCCAGTTCACACACACACACACCACACCACACACACCCACACACACACAACACACACACACACACACACACAAACACCAACACACACACACACAACCACACACACACACACACACACACAACACACACACACCTCACTCCCACAATCTCCCCTTGTTTGTCAAGTCTGTTTTTCTCTGGCCTGCCGATGATGATGTCTAGGGGTGGGGAGGCCGTTTCCCTTGTACCATCATCCTTTGCTCTGCCGCCACCCAGCTACCCGTCCATCCCCGTTAAGAGAGGTGGAGGACCCACCTGGTGCACGTGCATCATTGGGGCGCACCACCTTCACCCCCACCCCACCCCCATCACTTCCCCTAGGGCCCCAGGAACAGTGAGAGTGACACGGACAAGGCATGCATACGATCTGCTTCCAATAATCAACTTGCTTACCCGACCCTTAAGAGACTGCTGAAACTATTAATCATTATTACTATTATTATTGTTGTTGTTGCTGTTAATATTTTTTTGTTTACCATTATTATTATTATTATTTTTAATATTCTTACTAGTATTATTATTGTTGTTAATATTTTTCATTATTTCACCATTATTAGTATCATTATTTTTAATATTATTACTATAATTATTATTATTATTATTATTATTAACATTCAGTTTCATCATCATCGCAATCATCATCATCATCATCATTATTGTATTGTGGATGATGATTTTCATCATTTCATCATCATCATCACCATCATCATCATCTCACTGCTATTGTTACTACCACTGCTGCTGCTACTACTACTACTACTACTCTTTTAACTATTGCCTTGTAGCTATCATAGCGTGGGAAAGGATGGTTATTAATAAATGGGGGGAACATACGGGGAAAGTGGGGGGGGGGGGGGGGGGGGGGGGGGGGGAGGAGGGCAGGAAGAGTTGGGGGGTGTGGGGTGGTTTTTAGCAAGGAAGTTGGGGTGAGGGGGGGGGTGGTTTAGCTCCATCATCCAGTCCAAGCAGCTTTTTTTGGCCGGGACCGCCCCAGTGCAGGCGTTCTGTCTGCTGGCTTGGAGCGGTCGGTCGGTGCCCGAGGTGAGGAGCGAGTGCCGTGCTACAACGCAACTTGCAACAATACCGCTGTCTCCGCAAAACAAACAAAACAAAAAAAAAAAAACATAAAAAAAAAATATATATATATTCGGGGTGCGTTATCCACCGAACATGTAACATTCTTGTGTATTTAATATCACACAGCGTACATAAAATGTAAGAACAATTCCTTTTTTTTTTTTTTTTCACATTAGGCACAAAGAAACAAATAAAAAAAAGTCATTATGTTCTTTGTGCAGACTGCAGCAAGGTATCTGTTTTCCAAGTGGACAGCCAAATGTAAAAAGAGTTATCAACAGTATATTTTGTGCGTCTGAGGAGTTCATTTTGATATGGAAATTATATTAGCCCCCACCCCATCGACAACAAAAGACTAAAGTGTCAATCATATATCGTGTTACAATCAAGGGGGGTGAAACTGACAAAATGTAACCCTTTTTCACGTTGTTCACAGGTCTCGGGCAAGACAAGACAAAACCAAACCAAACCAAACCAACCAATCAGCCAAACAAACAAAAGCCATTACAAATGATACATGGAAATTGGCAGGTTTGTTACTTTTTTTTTTTTTTTTTTAAATCCAGCATTGCTGCACTGTGCCATTTGCGTGGGAATTCCTGCATTGTCAGAGTTTACGTGGAGTTGTTACAGTCTGCATACAAACTGCCGCATTGTTACATTTGCGTACTACCTTTTGCGTTGAGGCTGCAGCAGCATTACATTGTGTGGAGACTGCTGCCTTGTCACATTCTGCGTGCAGACTGCAGTATTGTTATATTTGCTTACAGACTGCAGTATTGTTACATTTGCTTACAGACTGCAATATTGTTACATTTGCTTACAGACTGCTGTATTGTTACATTCTTTCCTTACAGCTTTATTACATTTTTTTTTACAGAGTGCCGTATTATTACATTTTTCTTACAGACTGCTGTACTGTTACATTTTTTCTTACATACTGCAGCATTATTACATTTTTCTTAGAGACTGCTGTACTGTTACATTTGTCCATGGAGGTTGTTGCACCATAACTTTTTTCCCGCGAGTATTGCTGCACGGTAACACGGTCCGTGGGGAAAGCAGAACTGTTACATTTCACGCGGAGATTGCTAGCATGATACACTGTAACATTTTCCGTGAGACTGCAGCAGCGTTACTTTTTTTTCCCAAAGGGGATTGGTGTTATATAGTTACATTCTTTCGTGGAGATTTCCGCTTTGGTTTACAATTTTGCTTGGAGACTGCAACATTCTTTTCGTGGGGAGATTTCCGCTTTGGTTCACAGTTTAGCTGGGAGACTGCAGCATCGTGACGTTTGGCGTGGAGACGCCGCCCCCTGCCTTTGTACATTTTGCGCGGACGTTGCAGCGCTGCCCCCATTTTGCGTGGCGGCGACTCCGGTCTTGCCGTAGCGGCCGCTGCTGTGTCGGGGCGGTGCAGGCGGTGTCAAGGGTTTGTAAATGGAGCGGCATCCACAAGCTGTCTGAGGCGGATCAGAAGTAGGTGGACTGGTGTATCCCCATCACCTGACAGGCGAGGCGATTAGGTACAGAGGAAAGGGACAGAAGGGGAAGCGGGCGGGGGCGGGGGTCTGGGGCGGGGAGGAGGGGGGAAAGTAAAAGGGCAGGTGGGGTGGGTTGGGGGTGGGGGTGATGGGGGGGGGGGAAGAGGTCTGCCCTTTACTTCTCTCGTGGTCATGATCTTCACCTCATCCGGTCCCAGTGGTCTGCCATACTCTCACCCTCATCTCCCACCGCTCATGGATCCATGCTCATATTCTTTTCCTCATCTCTCTCTCTCTCTCTCCTCTCTCTCTCTCTTCATCCCTCTGCACTCTCTCAAATATTTCTGTCTGTCTCCCCATTCACCCCTCCCATTCTTCTTCCCCTCCCCTCCCCCTCCTCTGTTCTGGTTCTCCCCTCTCCCCCCCCCCCCCCCCCCCCCCCCCCTTTCACTCGCTCCGCATCTCTTTTTCCCATCCTTTATATCCCCATCTCTCTCTCTCTCTCTCCCCCTCCCTCCCTCCCTCCCTCCCCTCTTCTCTTCCTCTCTCACCCCTCCTCGCTTCCTCCACACTCTATGTCTTATTTATCCCCCCCCCCATATCCCCCCCATCCCTCACTCTCCTTCAGTGTAATGAAGTTAGGCAGCTGTCCTCAACAGACTGCCAGACTATGATTCATGAACATCATTGATGGCTGTATGAACCCCATCCCTGCCCCCTCCACGTTTTACAATCTCTCAATGCCCATTGCATTCATCCCCTCCCCCCCCCCCCCCCCCCCCCGCCCCCGCCCGCCCCCTCCCCACCCCCGCTACCTGCCTCTCTCTTCCTCCCTCTGAGGACCGATTGAATTCCAGAACCTTACTCCACTGCAAAGCATTCTGAAGTCCATGTTATGTCAAATGTCATGACTGATGTGTAAAGAAAGCAGTGGGAGCGCGAGGAGGACCCCCAGGAGACCTGATCTGGCAGGGAAAGGCTGGAAAACGTCAGAGGGTCCAGGCGTCCTCACCGGACCCTCAGGTAGGCCCCATGGGCGATGGCCTCAAGAGGTCATGGAGGTGGGAGGGGGGGGGGGGGGGACGCCCCCGTGAAGCAGAAGCTTTTCCCTAAGACTCGCAAACTACTGTGAATTTACTGTTGCTGTTAAGGCTAACCTACACTGCAACACTGCAACTGTGCTTGATGCCTGCAGTCCTGTCAGTGTCTCTTGCCAGTTTCTTCTTTCCTCAGCCTTTCAAACAGCTTGAGTCCGTCCTCAGACTGTTCACGTCACAAGTTTGGACCGGCTGGAAGACGCCTTGTCAAATCAAACTGGAATGAAATAATGGACCGGATTATGAACTTGAAACTCGACGGTCTTCATCATCCCTCTAAATTTTCTTTTCAGGTTTATGCAAATCTCAAGAGTAGCCCTTGGAGTCCTTGGAAAACTGGATTCAAGTTAAAAATGTGAAGGTAACTCTCTAATGGAGAAAACACTATAAGTCCTTCCCCTAGAGGACATCACCAACCCCCCCCCCCCCCCCCCCCAAACTCTTGTTACTACGACAAGAAGAAGAATAAAAACAACAACAATAACAACAAGAACAAAACTAGAAGAAGAAGAAGAAGAAGAAGAAGAAAACGTTATTTCACATTACGAATGATTAAAAAAAAAATGATACAGAAGCAGAACCGAAAGCATGACGCATTAACTTATTTCCACATGGAACTAGCCAATCTGTACAACACAAAACAGAGGAGAGAGAGAGAGAGGAGAGAGAGAGAGAGAGAGGAGAGAGAGACAGACAGAGAAGAGACAGAGAGAGAGAGAGAGAGAGGGGGCAAACAAAAAACCACACGCATCCAATGACCACGCCCCCTCCCGCCCTCGAAAAAAAAAGTTGTTAAAAAAAAAAAGAAATTAAGTGAAAATGGAAAGGAAAAAAAGGAAAAATGAGAGAAGGGGGAGGGGAAAACAGTACATCCGACTGACGTACTTGGCCATGTCTGGTATCAGTATTCCCCGATTCACAAGCTTGAACCTACAAAGAAATGAGGCACTGAGGAAGATGAATGCTACATTATGTCGTTGATCTGTCTGAATGGGGGACTCTCTCTCTCTCTCTCTGTCTGTCTCATACACACACAAGCTACACTATGTCATTGATTTGTCTGAATGGGGCACTCTCTCTCTCTCATACACACACGCGCACACACACACACACACACACACGCACGCGCGCGCGCGCACGCACGCACGCACGCACGCACGCACGCACGCACGCACACACACACACACCACCACACACACGCATACACACACACACATACACACACACGCGCGCGCGCGCACGCACGCACGCACGCACACACACGCACACACACACACACACACACCACACACACACACACACACACACATCCCCAGTCATCATCCTACACAGGGTACAGACTCCCTTATCCCCCATACAGACCGAACAAGTCGCTGCCCCCTTCCCGGTGAAGGGTATTAGCCGGCGATGAGGCGGGGAGGATGTAGCAGTACAGCAGACACTGACCCCCAGGGTCAGTGTCTTTGGAAGTAGCCCTGTCCTCCTCCTCCTCCTCCTCCTCCTTCTTCACGTCTCCTCCTCGCTTACTACCAGTGAAGGGAGACAGGAGGATGAAGAAAGGCTGGAAGGGGGTGGGCGGGAGGAGCGGCGGGGTGGTTACACTACTACAGCCGTGTGGTGGTGGTGGTAGTGTCTGAATCCTGCTGTCGTGGAAGTTCCTTGAAGACAGCCGACCAGCTCCGTCACGTTGAAGAACAGGGCACACAGAGCCGCAGGGAAAGGCAGGGAGGGAGTAGGGAGAGGGAAGGAAAGCGCTTTTGAGAGAGAGAGAGAGAGAGAGAGAGAGAGAGAGAGAGAGAGAGGGAGGGAGGGAGAGAGGGAGAGATGGAGACAGACAGACAGACAGACAGAGACAGAGAGAGAGAGAGAGAGAGAGAAGGAATCCGGAGGACAAAGAGGAAAAGGACTTGAATTGGCCTTTTCAGCACGACACATGCTGGGAGACCCCAGACTGCGACACATCATGGCCACATTGACGCGTGTCCGAAGTTGCATGTTTCCATAACAGACTACACATATCACTGCCTCAGCCATTTCCACCTCACAGACGGACACTGGGCAGATGCAGATGTTCTTTCAAAAGAAAGTAGGGAGTGATGAGACGGGAGCCCAGGTCTGTATTCCCCCCAGATCTATATTTTCCCCCTGGAGCATGTCTATGTTCCCCCCAGGTCTATCTATATTCCCCCAGGTCTTTATTCCCCCTGGAGCATGTCTATGTTCCCCCAGGTCTATCTATATTCCCCCCCAGGTCTATATCCCCCTGGAGCATGTCTATGTTCCCCCAGGTCTATCTATATTCCCCCAGGTCTATCTATATTCCCCCAGGTCTATATTCCCCCTGGAGCATGTCTATGTTCTCCCCAGGTCTATCTATATTCCCCCAGGTCTATATTTCCTCCTGGAGCATGTCTATGTTCCCCCAGGTCTATCTATATTCCCCAGGTCTATCTATATTCCCCCAGGTCTATATTCCCCCTGGAGCATGTCTATGTTCCCCCAGGTCTATCTATATTCCCCCAGGTCTATCTATATTCCCCCAGGTCTATATTCCCCCTGGAGTATGTCTATGTTCTCCCAGGTCTATCTATATTCCCCCAGGTCTATATTCCCCCAGGAGCATGTCTATGTTCCCCCAGGGCTATTGACGTGTCACGCTGGTCTGAACTGCATAATGTTACACACAGCACAGAGGTAACAATAACAAGGATTGAACCCCAGGTAACATAAAGGGAGGCACCTGATCCCGCATTAAAGCCTCACATATACATAGGCAGTGCGCTGCGAGGTTACTTCCCCATTGCCAAGCAAGCGAACGAAAGAAATGAGTACAGGATTAGAACCCAAGATAAAGCGTTTTCCAGTTAGTCGCGCTATCGTCAAAGAACTTGTTACAAAACACACACACACACACACACACACACACACCACACACACACACCAAAAACAGTGAACAAAGGCCGGGGGCAAGATAACCTGGGGGAATATAGACCTGGGGGACCATAGACCTGGGGACCATAGACCTGGGGGACCATAGACCTGGGAGAACATAGACGTGGGGGAACATAGGGTGCCTCCTGAGGAGACGACTTGATGTGTGCGAACGCGATCCCACCCAGCTGACAGATCATGTCCGTCACCCACCTCTGGGCCCCTTCCTTCCTGTCTGTGTCTACCAAGTATCAGACCAGGGTGGTATGGCTGCCACCAGCTCTGCACACTTGGCTGCACGATCAGCATCACTCACACAGTGCAGGACCAGACCTCCTCGTCCTCCCCCTCCTCGCCATGAGGACACACAGCGAGTTGCCTCCCCCACCTTCTCCTCGCTGAACGTTGTTAGCAAGCCATGGAGCGAAAGGGATGGGAGCAGCCTCCCTGTCTTCTTCCCCTCCTGGTCTTCGTTGACGAGAGGCAGAACGTGAAGGGAAAGGGGGCCAGACATCAATCATGTGCCTGGGAAATACTGTCTGCTGGTCCATCCTGGACAGCTGTCCAACTTCATTTGACTGAAGGGGGGGGGGGGGGGGGGGGGGGGGGAGGAGGAGAGAGAGAGAGAGAGAGAGAGAGAGAGACAGACAGACAGACAGAGACAGAGTGAGAGACAGAGAGAGACGAAGACAGAAACAGAGAAGGGCAGACAGAGACAGAGAGACCAGTCTTGAAGACAACTGGGAAAAGGGACTGTTATGATCCCCCAGGCTTTCGGTGTCGCTTGGAGCATTACACATGCCGCCAGAACCTTGACCGGAGCCCGTCTCGGGCCATCTTGCTTTTTCCCCTCCTGGCTGTTTGGGATGGCATCCGATGCGTCCGGAATCCTTAGCAGAAAGGACAAGTCGCTGTCAAAGTGTTTGTCGCCACAGAGTGAGAGAAGGATGGGGCCCAGAACTCTGTTCCTCGCGTATTAAAACAGCAGAGTCAGTCTTTCGCTGAGCGCTTTCACTGTGTATGACTGCGCAAACATGAACTCTTGTAGCATTGTTACCCAGTTCAACAACTAAACAGTTTGTGGTACCCCCCCCCCCCCCCCCCCCCCCCCCAACCTAGTGTGACAGCTGTCTGTTTGTTTTTGTTTGTTTGTTTTTTGACAGAATGATAAATTCATTGTGTAATGCCCAAACGATTAGTTTGAGTTTCTCGTGTCAAAATGGATTGCTTGGTATTGGTGTACACTCGGCCAGTGACGCCCAGTGCTGGCCAGTATATTGTGACCAGTCCGGAGCTCGGAGCTGCAGGAGGAAAAAGCCTGCAGGGGGGGGGGGGGGGGGGGGGAGGGGATGGGGAGCGATTCCCATGAAACAGCCCCAACATTGACGTGAGCAAGTATATGATGGATCCTTAAAGTCGTCACGAGTGACCAGCCTCCGATACCTCCCTCCCTATCTGTGGCCCCCCCCCCCCCCCCCACCCCCCCCCCCCCCCCCCCCCCTGTCCTGTGTCAGACGTGACGACCACACGCTTCTATTTCACCGTCACGACCGTCACCATCACGCACAGCACCAGACTTCTTCATCACCACGCTGACAGGACAAGCCGCCGCCGCCGCCGCCGCCGCCTCCCGCCCAACTTCATCAGCCGGCGATGAAGCGGAAGATGTAGCAGCAGCCTCCCTTTCTCTTCTTCTTCACGTCTCCCTCGCTGACCCACCTCCGTTGACACGAGAGAGAGAGGGTAGAGGAGAGGGGGGACGGAGGTGGGGGAGGGTGTAGGGGGGTGGGATGGGGGGAGGGGTGGGGGTGGGGGTGGGGGGGGTGGGTGGGCATAAATCAGTTCAGGAATCATCCAGTCTGGTGGACCCATGAATACAGCTGTTCTGCTTCATCTGAATGAGAGAGGGGGAGGGGAGGGAGAGAGGCTAGGGGAGGGAGGGGAAGAGAGAGAGAGAGACAGACAGAGAGACAGACAGACAGACAGACAGATTTAGAGACATCAGAGGTACAATCCGACAGACAGACAAACAGACAGACAGACAGAGAGACAGATTTAGAGACATCAGAGGTACAATCAGACAGACAGACAGACAGACAGAGCACAGAGAGATAGGATGAGAAGCAAACTGTTGTCCTGTAGATTACATAAAAAGGCCGACATCTGTAACATCCAGTTCATAACGGGTTCTGTCACGGGGAGAGAGAGAGAGAGAGACAGACAGACAGACAGACAGACAGACAGA
>JADBJO010005526.1:77500-80000 GCA_016801955.1 Conus betulinus
TGCAGGCAGAAACAAACAAACAGGAGTGAAGAGTGGAGAGGTAGAGGAGCGAGCCCCCCCCCCCCCCCCCCCCCCAGGAGTGAAGGGTGGAGAGGTAGAGGAGCGAGCCCCCCCCCCCCCCCCCCCCCCCCCCCCGAGTCCCTTAAAGACCCCCCCCCCCCCCCCCCCCTTAAAACAAAAAAACTACTGCTTGTGGTGGATGAAGAAAGTTGAGGAAGGTGTGGTTGGTGGTGGTGTGTGCGTGGGGGGGGGGGGGGGGGGGGGCGTGAGGGTCCCCTTTCTTTATTTCTTTTGTGGCGCAGGCGACCCTGTCTGTGAAATAAATACCATTTCGAAGAAGAAGGAGGAGGAGGAGAGGAGAGGGGGAAGAATGCCGACGATCGATGGAACTGGAGGCCAATTGGGCAGGAAACGGTGCACAGAACTGGTCAGCCAGAGGTGGATGCGGACAGGAGATGGTAGTGAGGGAGGGAGGGGAAGGAGGGGGGGGGGGGAGAGGGTGTTAGTAAAAAGATACCATTGGGGAAGGGGGGGGGGGGGGGGGGACAAGGGTGAAAGATGACTTCGGAGAAGTAAAGACCTTACTGACTCTGGTCCTACGATCTTCTGTAGGCGTCATTGTAAAGAAAAGCTTTCTGCTGGTCTTCTGTCTGTAGGCGTCATTGTAAAGTACAGCTTTCTGTCGGTCTTCTGTAGGCGTCATTGTAAAGTAATAGCTTTCTGCCGGTCTTCTGTAGGCGTCATTGTAAAGAACAGCTTTCTGTCGGTCTTCTGTAGGCGTCATTGTAAAGAATAGCTTTCTCTGTCGGTCATTCATTAAAGAATAGCTTTTCTGCCGTAGGCATTGTAAAGAACAGCTTTCTGCCGGTCTTCTGTAGGCGTCATTGTAAAGAACAGCTTTTCTCGGTCTTCTGTAGGCGTCATTGTAAAGAACAGCTTTCTGCCGGTCTTCTGTAGGCGTCATTGTAAAGAACAGCTTTCTGCCGGTCTTCTGTAGGCGTCATTGTAAAGAACAGCTTTCTGCCGGTCTTCTGTAGGCGTCATTGTAAAGAAAGCTAGCTTTGTTTCTGTGCTTTTTCTGTAGGCGTCATTGTAAAGAACAGCTTTCTGCCGGTCTTCTGTAGGCGTCATTGTAAAGAACAGCTTTTCGGTCCTTCTGTAGGCGTCATTGTAAAGAACAGCTTTCTTCTGTAGGCGTCATTGTAAAGAAAGAATAACTTTCTTCTGTAGGCGTCATTGTAAAGAATAGCTTTCTGTCTGTAGGCGTCATTGTAAAGTAGGCGTCTGCGGTCAAAGAACAGCTTTCTTCTGTAGGCGTCATTGTAAAGAATAGCTTTTTCTTCTGTAGGCGTCATTGTAAAGAACAGCTTTCTTCTGTAGGCGTCATTGTAAAGAACAGCTTTCTTCTCTTCTTCTGTAGGCGTCATTGTAAAGAACAAACTTCGGTCTTCTGTAGGCGTCATTGTAAAGAACAGCTTTTCTTCTGTAGGCGTCATTGTAAAGAACTTTCTTTCGGTCTCTGTAGGCGTCATTGTAAAGAACAGCTTTTCTGCCGGTCTTCTGTAGGCGTCATTGTAAAGAACAGCTTTCTGCCGGTCTTCTGCTGTAGGCGTCATTGTAAAGAACAGCTTTCTGCCGGTCGGAATTCTTCTTCGGACAGTAAATAGTGAGGAAGAAAAGGGGACAACTGACAAGAAGTTGAGAGGAGGGGGGGGAGGGAATGGTCGGGGGGGTATGGTCGGGATCTGGAAAGATGGAGGGGAGGGTGGGGGAGGGTGGAGAGGGACAGGAGTGGTAGGGCAGAGAGACTGATGGGGGGGGTGGGGGGGGGGGGAGGGGGGGGGGGGGAGAGGGGGGGTAAAGCAAATAGCTTTTTGGGGGGGGGTGGGGGGGAAGCATTTCCTCTTTTTCAGACGTATAAAATCTCACTGTGCGAGAGGCAGAAAGAAAAGGAGCATGGATGGAGGTGAGAATGAATAGGACGGAAGAAAAGATAGTGAGCAGACAGCGTAGGAAGTGATATGTGTGAAAAGAGAGAGATAGAGAGAGAGAGAGAGAGAGACAGACAGAGACAGAGGGGGGGGAGAGAGAGAGACAGGACAGAGGTGAGAGAGAGAGAGAGAGAGAGAGAGAGAGAGAGAGAGAGAGAGAGAGAGAGAGGAGAGAGAGACAACACACACACACAGAAAAACACCGTTCCCACCAGGATAAATCTCCTCAGCCCCCTCCCCCCCCCTGCCTCCCCCCCCCCCCCCCCCCCCCCCCCCCCCCATCCCTTCTCTCCCACACCCCCAGACACCCCGCAACACCCCAGAGAAAAACAAAATGGTGTTGGTGATTTTCACCTCGGAACCCGGCAAGCCTTCTCTGCCAGTCAGCCTTCTCTGCCACTACTGCCCCTTTTGCCTTTAGTGTCTCACCCTACCAGTCCTCAGCGCCACGCGCACACGCACGCACGCAGGTACACACACACACGCGCGCGTGCGCGCGCGCGCAGCGC
>JADBJO010005526.1:87500-100000 GCA_016801955.1 Conus betulinus
AAGCCCGATCCCCTCAAGCCACTGACTCGGCTGGCTGGCATACTTCTCAGTCTCGTGCACGTAAGCTGGCTGCATCATCCTTTCATAAGGCACACACGTGCCCAATCAGAGTCAGTAGTTTTGACGAACCTGAGTGGAGCCACAGTGTCTGACGAACCTGAGTGGGCCACAGTGTCTGGTCTCGTTCCACTCTTCCTGATGATCTGTGGATGGTGTGCCCGTTCTGGAAAAGGTCTGCCGTGCATCCCCAGTCATCATCCACTCCATCCAGGCACCTCTGTTCCACGCTGTTGATGGTACAGCTGCTCAACGTCATGATTCTGTGGCCTGGTCCGTAGAATGTCGATGCTGGGGCTTCTGGCGGCGTGTTGTTTTCCTCTGGCAGCGCTTATCGCGTATGTGATCCATCTAGGCGCTTTGCTGTGTTTCCACGTTGTGTCCTCCCAGGTTGAGCCCTGCTTTACACGGAACCAGGGCCATGTTCCATTGTTTGCCCTGATAGAGCGGACCTGGAGGATCATCCCCCCGTTTAACCAGATTTGAACCGGAGGGGCAGACGATAGTTTGCGCGATGTGATAGTGGGGAAAAACTCCCAACATGGCGCTCAGCCACAGGAGAACACATCACAAGCTCAGCTCCTCCTCTCCCAATGGATCCCAAGGCTCTGCCGTCAGCATGGGAACGCACGACCACACGGGCACGTGTCGCCATCGGCTTGTATGTCTGTGTCTGTCACTCTACACAGCTCCTGGCTGACAACATCAGCAGCACCCACTTAAGGCCCTCGAGATCACCTCATCTCAATCGCACAGCTCATCTGTGTGAGGTTTTTGGACAGGCGCGGCAACACGAAGAGTGTGAGCGCCCTGGACACACTGCGTGAGCTTGCTGGCGCCCTTCATCATCCCTCCCCCCCCCCCCCCCCCCTCCCCCCCATCTAGTCCACGTCCACAGCAGGCCAGGTAGTGAGCGAGGCCAGCGGGGGTTCATCACCCACCGACTCTGACAGTCTGTCCGCCTGCAGGTTCAGACATAAAATTTCCTGGCTGCAGTGATTGGATCAATGGATTCTGTACTTGTGGTTTCAGCTGAGGACGATCGTTTGGTTTGGACTGTTCCTTTTTCTTGATTTGATGATGTTACGCCAAAATCCGGAGGTACGGTTTTTTTTCTTGATTTTTGATGTCGCGCAAAATTTGGAGTTACGGAATTCAAGGCCTAAAACACGCGCGTGGTGTGTATGCGTGCGGAGGGGAGGGGGGGGGGGGGGGGGGGGGAAAATGTCAGGGGGGAATGTCATCCTTTGGAATGTTAAAAAAAAAACATTTCACATCACTGCCATTTCTTTCTTTCTTTATTTTTTTTATTTTTTTTTTTTTTTTTTTTGGTCTTTCTTGTCATTTTCCTTTTAATTCAATTCACATCTTTTCTGTTTACATTTTTAACTCGCTTCCATTTCTGTGTTTTCATTTTTTCTTTCAGTTGACATCTTTACTATTTACACTGTCTTTTCAGTTTTCTTTTAGTTGACATCTTTTCCGTTTACAATCTCTCTCTCTCTCTCTCTCTCTCTCTCTCTTCCGATTCCAACACGAGATCATTTCCGCTGGACTCCAGCTTATCCAGCCCACCCCTACACCTACTCTCTCTCCCTTTCTGCATCCAAGATCGCGATTCGATTTCAGGGCACCCTCTCCTCCCCTTCCCACCCTCCTCCGGCTCCCCCTTTGCCCCTCTGTCCCCCCCCCCCCCCCCCCCCCCCTTCCCCCCCCCTTGTCACTCCCCTCCTCCTCCGCTCGCTCTCCTGCAATGTCTTTTGATCACATTGTAAGCGCTTACGTTTGACAGCGCCATAGGAAGTGCAGTGTGGCAGAAGGCCCTTATTACATGCCTCCCGTTCTTTTCAGCTTTTCCCCCTTTCTTTTCTAGTTTTTTCTAGTTGCGCATTTTTTTTTTACAGTGATCTCTCTCTCTCTCTCTCTCTCTCTCTCTCTCTGTGAGGGCGCGCGTGTGTGTACGTGCTGCTTGAGAGACAGAGCACACATTTTTTTTACATTTGATTTTCGTTCTCTCTTTCTCTCTCTGAGGGCGCGGCGTGTGCGTGCGTGCTTGAGAGAGAGAGAGAGAGAGAGAGAGAGAGAGAGAGAGAGAGAGAGAGAGAGACAGAGACAGAATGAGAGAGAGAGAGAGAGAGAGAGAGAGGGGGGGGATCGGTGGGTGAAAGCGTTAAAGCATGTATATATATCGCAGAATGTGGGGTTTTTTTTTTTTTATATCTGAGATCATGCTTGGGTGTCCATCAGACCGGGCGAAGCCTACGCTCCCACATGCTGGCGGCTGAATGAATGGCCCTCGCCTCCCTGTGAACCCTGTCCCCATGCCGGCTTCCCTCATCTACCTGCACCTTCACACAGCAGTGCCGTGCAGGGAATGCCCTCGCCTCCCTGTGAACCCTGTCCCCCATGCCGGCTTCCCTCATCTATCCTGCGCCTTCACACAGCACTGCCGTGCAGGGAATGCCCTCGCCTCCCTGTGAACCCTGTCCCCATGCCGGCTTCCCTCATCTACCCTGCACCTTCACACAGCAGTGCCGTGCAGGGAATGCCCTCGCCTCCCTGTGAACCCTGTCCCCATGCCGGCTTTTTCTCATCTATCCTGCGCCTTCACACAGCACTGCCGTGCAGGGAATGCCCTCGCCTCCCTGTGTCTCCTGTCCCCATGCCGGCTTCCCTCATCTACCCTGCGCCTTCACACAGCAGTGCCGTGCAGGGAATGCCCTCGCCTCCCTGTGAACCCTGTCCCCATGCCGGCTTCCCTCATCTATCCTGCGCCTTCACACAGCAGTGCCGTGCAGGAATGCCCCTCGCCTCCCTGTGAACCCTGTCCCCATGCCGGCTTCCTAATCATCTATCCTGCGCCTTCACACAGCACTGCCGTGCAGGGAATGCCCTCGCCTCGCCTCCCTGTGTCTCCTGTCCCCATGCCGGCTTCCCTCATCTACCCTGCGCCTTCACACAGCAGTGCCGTGCAGGGAATGCCCTCGCCTCCCTGTGAACCCTGTCCCCATGCCGGCTTCCCTCATCTATCCTGCGCCTTCACACAGCAGTGCCGTGCAGGGAGTGCCCTCGCGGCCCTTTCTGTCGTGTCCCCATGCCGGCTTCCCTCATCTATCCTGCGCCTTCACACAGCAGTGCCGTGCAGGGACTGCCCTCACGGCCCTTTCTGTCTGTCCGTCCGTCTGTCTGTCTGCGTCAAACGAAGGTCATTCTAACACAGACACCCGTCGGATCCAACAACCAACTCGCCACCCCATTTCTTTCAGGTTGCTGGTTAAAGATCTACAACATCCACCACTAGGGAGGGATGTTTCAAGGTGTCTTTTAACATCTACAACATCCACCACTGGGGAGGGACGTTTCAAGGTGTCTTTTAACATACAACATCCACCACCACCACTGGGGGAGGGACGTTTCAAGGTTTCTGGGAAAAAAGGAGTTAAGAGGGGCATGTGTGGGGGGAGGAAAGAGGGGCATGTGTTGGGGGAGGGAAAGAGGGGGCATGTGTTGGGGGAGGGAAAGAGGGGCATGTGTTGGGGGAAGGAAACGAAAGGCATGTGTCTGGAGAGGAAAGAGGGGCATGTGTTGGGGGAAGGGAAACGAAAGGCATGTGTCTGGAGAGGAAAGAGGGGCATGTGTTGGGGGAGGAACAGGAGAGGGGCATGTGTCGGGGAAGGAAAGAGGGGCATGTATCGGGGGGGAGGAATGACGGGCATGTATGGGGGGGGAAGAAGAGGGGCATGTGTCAGGGGGTGGAGGAAAGAGGGGGGTATGTGTCGGGGGAGGAAAGAGGGGGAGGGGAGAGAGGGTGGCATGGCAGGAGGGGCGACAGAAAGGAGGGAAGGGGGCAAAACTACCGAAATGCCACGAGAAACAAACAAAAGGACAAAACAGCGTCAACAGCCATAACAAAAAAAAACAAACAAAAAAAAAAATGCTGGACGCTAGAACAGTCCACATCAACTGGAGCCCAATCCTCGCAGATGGAACGTGGCTATATTAAGGGGGAGATAAAAAAAAACAAAACAAACAAAAAAAAAAACAAAACAAAGACGGTCATCATACCAACATCAGATCTGTCTGTCTGTCTGTGCGGCATGCGTGCGTGCGTGCGTGCGTGCGTGCGTGCATGCATGTGTCATGTGTGTGGGTCCGTGCGCGCTCGCGCCACTCGTCTGTGTGTGTGTGGTGTGTTGTGTGTGTGTGTGTGTGTGTGTGTGTGTGTGTGTGTGTGTGTGTGTGTGTGTACACAGAGAGAGGAAGGGAGACCAGAGAGAGATGAACATGTCCAGGGGAGAGACGAGGGATGTGAGGAGAGAGGAGAGAGAGGGGGATTGAGTGCAGAACGTCTGGAAGAGAAGAGAGGAGAGGGGGAGAGAGGGTGGAGGAGGAGATGGATGAGAGACCAGAAGAGAGGAGAGAAGATGCACAGGAACTGGAGAGGAGAGAACGATAAGAGAGACTGAGAGAGCAGAAACGAGACAGACAGGACAGAGAGGTGAAACGCAGAGAAGATAGAGACAGAGAGAGGGGCTGGAGATAATAGGAGACAGAGAGAGAGCCCCCCCGCAACGCAAGAGTGAGAGACGAGAGAGAGGGATTAAAGTGAACGAGGAACTGCGACAAACACTCCCGAAGACGGGACATCGATGACATGTCTGTCTGACTGAGACTTGAGAGATTGCAGAGACGAGGAGCGTGACCTGGGGAGAAGAGAGAGACGAGAGAGAGGAGTGTGCATTGGGTAAAAAAATCTCACACCAAACGTGTTGAACTTCAAGCAAGAGAAGTGTGAAAAAGCGAAGGAGAGGAGAGAGAGAGGAGCGAGAAGGAAAGGAAAGCAAGTGAGGTGGGAGGGGGGGGAGGGGGAGAGGGGAGGGGGGCGGGGCCGGCGAACGAGGCATGAGGGGGTTGTGTGAGAGAGTCCTTCAGCCGTCCTAGGCAGATGAGTACATAGCATGATCACATTTCTCATTAACTGCTACATTTAATTCCCCTTGAAACCCTTTTCCACAAGTCGACTGAAGAGCCTAGCAACATAGAGTGTGTGTGAGTGTGTGGTGTGTGTGTGTCCGCGTGACTGTGTGTGTGTCGTGCACAGCAGCGCGAACGCGCGGTTACGGGCGGAGCAGGTATGAGTGAAGAGTGAACGTGCCGTGCGTGTGGGAGCGCGCGCGCGTGTGTGGTGGTGGTGTGTGTGTTGTGTGCTGTGCTGCTCTGTGTGTGTGTCAGTGTGGCGACGCGCGCAGGCGCGCGTGACGTGCGGAGCGGCCTGCCGTTGAGCCTCCCCGAGCATGAATGCGTAGAGTGCATGCGTGAGTGCGCGACGTGAGTGAGACGTGAGTGTGTGGGTGTGTGTGTGCTGTGTGGTGTGTGACCCGGTGTGTGTGTGTGTGGTGTGTGTGACTGCTGCCTGTCCGTCTATCTCTTTACTCCACTGCCTGGGCTTTGTTAGTCGACTGGGATTAACCTGTGATTGAATACAATACAAACCAGTCTCCTTCTCATGGGCTCTCGACTGGACTCTATGACTATCTTTTCTCTCTCTCTCTCTATCTTTTCAGTGTGTGTGTGTGTGGTGTGTGTGGTGTGTGTGTGTGTGTGTGTGTGTGTGCTCTGTTGTGTGTTCCCTCTCCTCTCTCGTCTCTCGGTCTCGTTCTTTTTTCAGACTGGAAGAGGGAAGAGGGGGATTAGGGTGGGGGGTGGGGGGTGGGGGTGAGAGACAGAGGAAGGCCCCCTATCTCTCCTCTCTCCTCGTCTTCCCTATTTACCCCTCCCTCCTGCCCGTTCCAAGACTCTTTGGACATTTAGCCGTCAGGGGGAGGGACCGAAGAGCTGGGAACGAGGGGAAGCGGGAAAAGTGTGGGGGGGGGGGGGGGGGGGGGGGGGGGGGGGGGGGGGGCCGAGATTTTCCTCCACTCAAAGGTCTTCTGGCGCGTGTGCGCGCTGTGCCGTGCGAGTGCACGTGTATCTGCGTGTATCTGTGATGTGTATGTGTGTGTGTGTGTCTCTCCCGTCGGAGTATTGTCGGAAAAGGACAATCAATTAGGATTCCCCATTCCATCTGTGTCATCATTCTCTGACTGTCTGTATCTGTATATGTATCTCTCTCTCTCCTCTCTTACCTTGGCACCTCTCTCTCCTTTTCCCCCCCCCCCCCCCCCTCCCCCACTGTCTGTACTCGGGTTTTAAATCTCACTATAAATGCCCCGACGTAAGAGTTTCAACTGTCAGGGACTACCTACGCCTTGAAATAAGGCTTTCAAGGCTGTCTGTCTGTCTGTCTGCCTCTCTCTCTCTCTGTATCTCTTGTCTCTCTCTCTCTCTCTTCAAATCTTTAAATCAAAGCTTTAACAATTAGGCTTTGTCTTTAAAAAAAAAAAAAAAAAAAAAAAAACCGTGCATAATAACTCCGCCAAACAACATGGACAAACGAATCACAAGACAAAACACGACGCGTTTCGACCTCTTAGGTCTTCTTCAGGCAAGATAAACACACACTCAGGACAAACGAAATGAAAACACGACCCGAGCGGTCTCTTGTCTTTGTCAAATTCGTGGCAGCAAGATGGTCTGCGGCGCGCTGGCGCGAATGAAATGAAACGGGAGGCCATCGGGAAGGAGACGAGGCGAGTTCAAATAGTAACGATGATAATGACAACACTGATATCAATAAATAATAATAATAATGATGAGGATGATGATGATGATAAATTATGGAATGAAGATAATGAAGAGAGAATGATTACTGCCACTTTGGTGCTAATAATGACAACAGCAGCTGGTAGGTGTGGGGAGAAAAGAAAGGGGGGGTTAGAGGATTGTCTTCACAAGCACGGTTGTCGTGGCAACAGTACTTCGTGGCGAGGATGATAATGATCGATCGGGTGATTGATACGACAGAGACAGACAGACAGACAGACACACAGACAGAGAATGCGCGAATGAACAGCACGCACCACGTTTGAGCGCTAGGCGCTCAGTCGGGAAGGAGAAAAAAAAACGCAACTTCATCAGTTGATAATTGTCCAGTGTGTCACATCAACACGTCCCCTCCCTGGTGACGTCTGCAACACACGAGCTGTTCTAACCTCGGTCAACAGTGCTGTTGGGTACCTGAGATGTTGAGTAAGAAAAGAAAAGGGGAGGGGGACAGGCAATAATATTGTGACTCCAACATGATGACTTACGGGGGGGTGGGGTGGGGGGAGGGGGGGGGAGCTAAGCCTGCAAAGACACCCACGTTGCTATATGACACAAAGTGGGTTAAAAAAAAAAAAAAAGGCTGGTAAGGGGGGGGGGGGGGGGGGGGGGGGGGGGGCTGTGAGGGGGCTGGGGGGGGGGGGCGGGAGCGGGATGAATGTTAACAACGAAGCAATACTTTTGTCATTACATTTCGCATAGAAATACGTCATGTATTACATGTTTAAGCGTGGGTGTGTAAAGCTCACGGCATGATGATTCACTTTACACAAACACCCACGAATTAGCAAGCAAAAGCACACATCCAAAGACACCCAGACAGCGCTCGCGCGCCACGCGCGCGCACACACACGCTCGCTCGCTACGCACGCACGCTCGCCTCGCACGCACGCACGCTCGCTCGCACGCACGCACGCTCTCGCTCGCACGCACGTACGCACGCGCGCGCGCGCGCACACACACACACACACACACAAATACCCACCACACACTCATCAATCAATATCGGTCAACTCTCTCTGGCCTCAGGATAGCATTTTGTTGTTGCTTGCTGTGTTGTGTTGTTGTTTGTTGTTTGTTTGTTTGCTGGTTGTTTTTTTTTTTTTTTTTTTTTTTTTGTTTTTTTATTTGGCCATGCCCTGTTGTGGTTTTATTTCGTTTTCTCCCCCTGAAATCTGTTGATCCCGAATAGGGGGTGGGGAGACACAGAGAGCAAGCGGGATGGGACAGAAAGTGGGAGGGGAGAGGCGAGCAGAGAGCTGAGAGTGGCAGGAGGAGGGGCTGCGACATGAAGAAGAGGGGGTCAGAATGGAGGAAGGGAACGGTTACAGTTGTTTACTATAGTTGTGGCTTTTCAATTTGTTTGTTTGTTTTTTCTCCCCCCCCCCCCCACCCCCCACCACCCAACCCCCCCCCCCCACCCCACACACACACCCCTCTTTTCTTCCCGGTTTGTTTTGGTTGTTTTGGGCTGCTGGACATTCAACAAGTTGAAAGTGTGTGTGTGCTTGTGTGTGTGTGTGATGTGGTGTGTGTAATGTGTGTTGTGTGTGTTGTGTGTGTGTGTCTGTGCCGTGCGTGCGTGTGCGTGTGTGCGTGTGTGTGTGTTGTGTGTTGTGTGTAGTGTGTGTGTGTGTGTGGTGCTTTGTGTGTGGAATGAGGTGTGCGCGAAAACTATGCGTGCATATGTACTCGCTATGTGCTTGCGTGCGTGCATGGGCGCGCGCGCGCGTGTTCATGTGGCTGTGTGATGTCGTGGCGCGCGCGCTGCGCGTGTGCATGCAGTGCGTGCAAGTGCCCTTAGTGCACGCGGAGTCTATGCGTGTGTGTGTGTGTGTCTTGGTGGGTCTGTCTGAATCGCGGCCGCGCCCAGCGTGAAGCAAAACGAGCGTTGACTCTCGAACGATAAACGCCGTTGAAGTTGATTTGCCTGCGCGGCTTCCCCATGGCTGTCCAGCTGCGCGTTCTGATCTGCATTATCCCCGCCCTCCCCCTCCCCCCCCCTATTGACATCCCCCCCCTCCACCCTCTCCAATCGCTATTTTTTTTTTTTTTTTCTTTTTTTTTTCCACTTCCACTTCCTGCAAGCTCCATTTCCTTTCGCCGGTTACTTTTTTCTTTTTTGTGTCCTTCTTTCTTTTTCCCACTTTTTTTTTTTTTTAAATAATTTTATCCGCGCCCTCATTTTCTCTCTTTCTTTTTCGTCCGTTCTTTTGTCCCTTTCTTCCTCTATACCCTCTTCCTTTCTTTACTTTCCTTGTTCTTTCATTTTTTTGTTCACGCATCATCCATTCTTTATCCACCAAGCACCATCCCTTTTTTGGTATACATTTTATCCTCTTTATTAAACGATTTGTAAGCTGATCGGCGCGATGACAGCCCATCGACATGATGGCCCTTGCGCGGTCGGCTGGGCTATAAGCAGGATTCGTGTTACCTTAACCTAATCATCCTTTCTGATCCCTTTTTCGTCCAGTTTCTTGCTATCTTTCTTTCTTTCTTTCTTTTTACCTTTTCGTCTTTACCCTCCCTCCCTTCTTTTTCCGTTCTGTCCTCGTTTCTCTTTCTTCCCTTCCTCTCATCCGATCACTCAAGTGTAAAACGCAAATCTTTCACACACACACACACACACACACACACACACACACACACACACAAGACAGAGAGAGAGAGGAGAGGAGAGAGGAGAGTTCGATGGGGAGATGAGACGACGTGAGTCGAGAGTGAGGGTGGAGAGCACGGAACTAGAGGAGGGGATGGAGAGAGAGAGAGAGAGAGTTTCAAACACGTATTCTCTGCTCACTTCACCCTCTCCCCGATCTTCAATACAGACTAGATGGAAAGAGGGTTTCAGTGTGTATGCCTTTTTAGCCTTGTGTGTGTGTGTGTGTGTGTGTGTGTGTGTGTGTGTGTGTGTGTGCGCGCGCGCGCGCGCGCGCGCGCGCGCGCGCTCGCGCTCCCCTGTGTGATTACGATGATAAATTTAACGGTGGTGGGGTGGGTGGGGGGAGTCAGGTGGTGGGAGTGGGGAAAACCAGCGTAACGTCAGACAGACCCAAGTCCACACTTCGTTAAGAATGAGGATTACGACTCTTTGCCACGAGTTCCCCTCACCGCGTCCCCCTCACCCCCCTCCCTCCGCCTTAAAAGGCGGCTTACACTGTTTGGTACACTGGCAGAACGCGGGATGGGGGGGAGGGAGGGGGGGGGGGGCGGGGGGGGGGGGGTGGGGGAGTACGTCACGATGCTCGTAATGACGTTTCTCCATAATCCTTTCTCCTCTATTTCAGGTTGTTGCTGCTTTCACGGATCGCTGCCCGCGTGAAATGGGTCGTTGGCAACTGAGTGGATTTACGTTTAACAGGCAGACTCTCTCTCTCTCTCGTCTCTCTCTCTCTCTCTCTCTGGGGATCGGGACACACACACACACACACACACAAAGGGGATCGACTGTTTGTATGACAAAGAAGTTTTAAAAAAAAAAAAAAAAAACTTGTGGAACTGATCGCTGTCTGTGCCTCCGCAAATGCCCTTCCTGTCAATGAGGTGTCAAAGCACTGAACCCTGAACATCCTCGTTTGATGATTTGGCTGCACGTGCTCTCCGTCATGTTCCGCGTCAAGTGAGAGTGTGCTATAAAGCTAACTGAATTCACCAGTGTCGTTCACGTTGGCCGTCGGCAGTTGAACTGAACTCAGTGAAAACGGGCTTTGCTCCAGATGACAGTTGGTCACTGAGCTGGCTGAGTGGCCCGCTTCGCTCACCGTGACAGTCGCTTGTCACGAGTGATGATGGACCAACGTCCCAGGCCTAGGACAGAGAACACCGTTTCCACGTGGAACACGGCCCATTCCTTAGGGCCGCCCACAGCTTATGATTAATAGCCAGGGCTATTCCAACCCCTCTGTGTTCGTTGTTTTGGTTTTAGGGCTACCCCCTCGACAAAGCGCCTCACGTTCCAACCATTTCTCTGCACCGCCGACTGCTGAACGAAAAGAACCATTAGTGAGATCTGCTCACTTTTTGTTTTGTTTTTGTTTTGTTGTTTTATTTTTTCATTTTATTTATGTATTCATTGTTATTTTTTCTTTTTTTTTTATTTAATTTTTTTTGGGGGGGGGGGGGGTGGGGGGCCTGTTTCTTCAAGTCTTCAAGACAGCGCCCCACAGGTCACACGGCGGCAATGGAATAAAATCATCCTGTAACAAAGATTTTATTTACTGCCTTCCCAATTGGGGCCTGTCTGGTTCTCGTCTGCTATTTGATTGTCAAGCGAGGCGCAGTCATGGATCTACCGGCAGTGCTGCTCACTGGCTCACGATGCGAAATGCATTTCACGCTCGACCACGTCGTGAAATGACGTCACGTGAGAAATCATTTAGATAGAGACCCGTTTCTTAGAGAAATGCTCATTTCAGCATGAAATCTTTTTTTTTTTTTTTTGTTTTTTTTTCTTTCTTTTTTTTCGCGACTTCCATGTGACCTAGCCCTTAGAGAGCTGTTTTGTTTACACGATGCACTGACTACCAGAAACTGATGTAACAGAGATTGATATAAGAGAGATTGATTCAAAGGTAAACGGGACCGTGCTGGCTAGAGTTACCCTACTTGTTTATTGTTTACTGTTCCCTGCCCCATTTTACTGTCAACTCCGTTTCAATCAATTGAGGTTATTTGTATTTGTTTCTGTCCATCTTTGTGTTTGTCTTTTGATCTCCCTTGCGTCCTTGGGTGGATCCTCAGGCGTAGGGCTCAAAGATTGTCCCCTGCATTTTATATTGTTTGCATAATGTCTTTAGTTTTTTCAGCAACATTTTTTCCTCCCCACACTTTTTCGTTTTGTTTTATTTACTACTCTTCGCTGGCTGCTTTGGGGGTGCTGTTGGATTTCTTTTGAACCCTTGGTGGTGACAACACCACGGTATTATGGACTGTGGTGTGTCTCTATTTGACGCCAGGAGCACAGACACAATCAGCTGTGTCTCCCTGATGAGTCCGACGCAGCAGACGAAAGGCCTAGGAGCAGCCAATACAAACAAGAGGAATATGATGGTTCCCTCATGCAGCTAGTGAAGAGTTTTCATATTTTTATATATTTTTAAAATCTTATGTTCCCATTTTCTTCATCTTCAACCACCCATCCCTCCCCCCAAGTTCAAAAATCTTTACCAAGTCATTACTGTGGTGAGGGAGGAGTTGGTTGGCCTGTGCTTGTTTTTCCCCACTGTTAGATTGTTCGTCTTTGTATTTTGTCTGACTTTATTCAAGTTTAAAAGGCTGTGCCAGTCTTGAATAAAAGTCACTCCGTGTTAAGTTATCTTACGGGAGCAAGAGTTACCTTTATTGTTCATTTGTGTTTTGCTCTCTTTCTCTTTTTTGTTAGCACCTATGACATAAGATGTCAATGTCTGGCATATCCATCAACGCCCCCCTCTCGGACAACCATGCGGCACGTCATGCTGTTCAGTGCTCTGAAACAGCCCCGTCTGTCCGGCCATCCAGTAGTTTCCACTCCTGCGCGAGTAACTCTCGGTCATTTCAATCACCTGCTTTGTAAAACAGTTCCTTCTTTGCCCGCATCCCGCCCTGCACCCCCAACTGTCCCGCCTCAACTTTTCAGAATCCACCCCCCTTTCACCCACCGATTTGTGCGTGTGTATCTTAGGAGTGCGCGCGCACGTGAGAGAGAGAGAGAGAGATCACGCGATCTCTCTCTCTCTCTCTTGTATGTGAATTGCGCG
>JADBJO010005526.1:110000-117500 GCA_016801955.1 Conus betulinus
TAATGCTATTGTTATTACCACTGTCATTGTTGTTAAGGGGTGGGTGGGGGGCAGTGGTTGTTGATGTTATCATCTTCGTCATCATGATCATCATCATGATTATTTTCATCATCATTAATATCATCATCATCCTTTTTTTTTTTTTTTTTACGTTCCTTCTATCGTGATTATCATCCTTGTCATCATCATTATTATTACTATCACTATGATGATTGTTATCATTATAATTAACATTTTCAATATCATTATCATCATTATTATCTTGTTCTTCTTATTATTATAATCGTTATCTTCACAGTTACTATCATTATTGTGTGTTGTTGATACAATTAGTATTAGCATTGTTGTATTTTGTTATTTTTGTTGCTGTTGTTGTTCTTGTAATTATTATCATTGTTGTTGTTGCTGTTGTTGTTATTGATGATGATGCCATCATTATCACTATGAATATAATATTATCAAGCTCATAAACGTTATGATCATCATCACATCCTCATCATCATTGTTGTTCTTCTCTCTTTCATCCTCATCATGGCTATAATCATCATGACTATCAATATCATTATCGTGCAATGACACTTGGTCTCAGAAGTGCCAAAGCAGACGTTGGGCCGTCAGGGATGTCCACGGGTCTCCACCCCCAGTCCTGGGGAACAGAGTAGAGGCACTGTGGCCGTCCAGACGCAGACACTGACCATGATTACATTCAGAACGCTTGCCATCATACAACCCTTCACCAACATCAGGGACAAAGCATACGTGAAATTCAAGCAGTATCAGAACAAACGGGCAGGGTACATAACAAAGGGCATTACAGCGTATTTCATACTAGTCTTCTTCTTCTGCGTACACAGGCTGATACTCCTGCGGACACTCCCTATATGGACTGACAAGTATTAATCCCATCTGCCCAACAAAGGGAGTGGAGTTTTGTGTGTATGACCGTTTTTATCCCGCCATTAAGGCAGCCATACTCCATCTTCGGGGAAGGTACATGCTATGTGTAACGTGTCGTCCATACCAACGGCCAAACTGGCTCTCTCTTGGTAATGGGATTTTACGTGTGTGCAAGATGTTGTGCGTGCGTTCACACATGGAACCTCGGTTTATAGTCTCATTCGAAGGACTGTATGGGAAATGGAGTCAGAACTAATGTTAACTCCGCGGGAAAAAATCCCCTGTGCCGAAACGGCCCGGCGGAGATTCGAAGCCGCAACCCTTGGATTACGAGTCCGGCGCTCTACCAACTGAGCTATTCCGGCCCCTTTCATACTAGTCGATCATACGAGAATCTTTTCACCGTCGATTTGGATGCAAGTACTACAATGATGCAGAACACTTCAAAGACTTTTGCTGATTCAGTGGCATTACGGAATCAAAGCTGTGCGGCTTAATTAATACCAAAATCGCTGATTCTAACCTTAGCTGATTCGCCAAAATCGTAGTAGATTCATCAGTAAGTTACTTCCTTTAAACTTCCACTGATTCCTCAGTAAAGTCACTAATTCAATTCGTTGCTGCTGCTACTGCTGCTGCTATTGTTACCATCACCACTGCTGTTACGATTCTTGCTAGCTGTTGTTTGTTTTTTCGCTTACAAATCTACACTCACTGCGTCAGAGGAACGGTTACTCCTAACCGTCACTACCAAACTGGATCACATAATCGTAGTGCTAGCACTTCTCAGCTTGCTGCAGCCACCACTGCTGTGCCTGGGCCTCTGTTGCCACTGCGGCTGTCGTTACTTTCCTTCCAACTGGCTCAGTTGTGGTCGCGTGTCAGCGGCTAATAATGGAGTCATCCGTGTCACTACAAGGAACGCGTGGCACTCTGATCCGCTCCTCTCTGGCGCATGCACAGACAATCCGTGTCAAAGCCTACGTGGCGGTGGCCCCTGGTATCTTAATGGCCCTGTTTACCCGGCACCTGCGTTAAGTGGAGTACGATAAAAGCCAGGAAGGTTTTCAGCTCTCCCCCATCCCCTCCCCCTTATGAAACGCCAGACAGAATGGGAGTGTTTACGGGCAGATAAAGGGACTCCCTGCAGCCGAGAAGATCGTCTGAGGGCTTTACAGGAGTGGTCTTTGTGGCAGCTTTCCTCTTGGAGGGCAGTGTCTTGACTCGGTTTCAGCAGAGGAATACACAGCCAGTGTTGCTGCTGGAAAGGCGTTTTTTCTCCCCCACACACGAACAAAACGCCAGGTCTGATGTTACTTCTGACGCTAACCAAACTGCAGGAAATGGCTTACGATGTGCTCCAGCGGCTCTGCCGTTTTGGGGGATCTGTGACATTCTGGTGTCGACTGCTCCCACCGTCTTCATGACCATGTCGTGCGCAATCTATGAAGCAGACGTGTGTACAGTTATGTGATCGTGTGTCGTTTTTTTTTTTTTTTTTTTTTTTTTTTTTTTTTGCAGTAAAAGATTGTGTCATCGTTTTTTCGCAGTCAAAGCTTTTTAGCGTAGATCCTCTTATTTTGCAGTACTCGTGGAAGTCTATGTCACTCCTTGACTAACGAAATGCACCACTTCCACAGCCAATGCCAGTAAGGTATTGTTAAGCAGAAAAGTATCCCCCGCTGGTATTGGCTCTTGGCTAGTCTTCAGGAGAGCGGTGGGTTGGATAAGGGAGAGGGTTCCCGGTGAGTTCCGTTGACAAAAGGTGTACATCACCCTTCTGTTGGAGATGGCGATTTCCTGAGCCCCGTCATGAAAAAAAGATTAGTCATACCTCATGCAAACAATTCATATTGTGAACATGACTATTTTTCGTTCTAGTTATCACTGTCTTGCTTTGGCACTGAATTTAGGTCGTAAAGGTAACAAGACTTCAGATCAATATTTCCTCTTTACATGCATCGACACAAGGCACGCGCGGAGGATGGACGATGATGGCTGTTGCCATTGCTGCCGCAGTTACAACTCGGCACCTGTGGCCTTTGTTTAGCTGTTGTCCCAATCATTCCCATGGCAGCGGCAAACGGCGCTGCCACCTACAGGTACCCACACACAACATCTCTCTCTCTCTCTCTCTCTCTCTCTCTCTCTCTCTGGGCGGAAAAACAATTTCCATGCACGTGGTAGCCGGCGCTTCAATTCTAACGGTCCTGTTTACTCAGCACCTGCGTTCTAGTGGGGTATGCGATAAAGCTATAAAGCTAGCTCTCCAATCTCTCTCACCCGCTCCCTCGCCCTCTCTCTCGTCTCTCTCTCTCTCTCTCTCTCTCTCTCTCTCTCTCTCTCTCTCTCTCTCTCTCTTGTAGAACACCACACAGAGTGGAGTGTTTACAGACAGATAAGGACTCCCTGCAGCGAAAAGCATTGCTCTGAAGACCTTGCTGAAGTGGTCGGTCTAGCAGCTTATTTTTCGCTCAGAGAGTAGAGGTAGTTTGTTCTGTACAAGTGTGCAATTTTGTTTCTGTTTTGGCAGGCACTGATCTCGTGACTGACTTTTACTTCCCAACAACTTTTTTTTTTTTTTTTTTTTTTTTTTTTTTTTCAAACTGTGTTGTTTAGGACGTAAATCAGTGATCTCGTTTCACATAAGCAGTGAGAACCTATAACGTACAGTCTTTGACGCAGTCCGTTCTGTTTGATCTTTATGACAAAAATCACTTGCCTGTTTGGTAGTATAATCCAGCATAACTGCCATGGCCTGCTTCTGTCCTTGGACCTGGATAGTAAGAAAGTCGATGGAGTGGGACTCGGCATGGCTTCAGTTTTCCTGGTTCAGTGATTGTACTTTCTTTCAAGGTTGCTGTTAATGGTGCTACAAATTGTTTAGAAAACGTTTTTTTTTTTTTTTGTTTTTTCATAAACTGTTGGAACTAGAAAAGAAGAAGGAACGTGCTTTGCTGAACCAGCTCTGTGTAAGCAATAATTCTGGGTAAAGTAATATTCACAGATTAATGAGTAACCACGCCCGCTTTCCTACAGTACCTAGAGTGTGTCTTTCATCTGTGTCTTCAGCCACTCCCGTTCTCTCTGCGCTGCTCATATCCCAAACGGTGCTTCAACTTATAAGACAGTCACGACAGTCATGCTGAAATGATTTTTCTCCAAGCTCTTCCGTCTGGCGCACACAATGACATATCTAACTAATCATCTCAGCACTCGAAATGGAATGTTAATTGGATAGAATAAATCCGAGGCCTCTAGGAGTTTAGGGGGCGTCCTTTTCAAACCCCTAATGGATAACCTGCCTTACGTCCTGCAACTTCCTTCTGTTAAATACGAAGGCTGAATGGTTTTCATGTGCCACTTTATCCGTTCATTTGGCATCCGTAAAAACAGTACATCCTCACACCTTACGTGTTCCACAAATGGCCAAATTGCGCGCGCGCGCGCACGCACGCACGCACACACACACACACACACACACACACACACACACACACACACACACACACACACACACTGAGAAAAAAACTCTTTCATGGGGAAGTTTTCCAGTGGGGGTTCCAAACAGAGGCTCCATAGACTCCAAGATAGCATAGAAGATATATCAGCGCCCATTTCCCAACCTGCTTAGGATAAACCCACAAAGCACAGGATAACGGTGGGATCCATCCGATCAAAGAGCACCAACCTACTGTGCCAGCGAGACCTCTTCAGGGAACAGCCCTCACCCCTGTCTCCTGACACTGCGGTGAGGTCTACAACACGCTGGCTGTCAATGGCTCACGGCCTTGGAACCTTCATTAGGGGTCTCCTGGAAATCCGGTCCCCCGCCACAAGACAAGAGAGAGAGAGAGAGCGAGAGAGAGAGAGAGAGAGAGAGAGAGAGAGAGAGAGAGAGAGACCTCTGCGGGTGTGTGGAGGGAGTCGTTGCCGACGGCAGAAGCAATCCTCCTCTCTGCGGAGGGTCTCATTATGCTCACAGTATCCGGAGGGTGGGTGTAATGTCCTAGCAGTATCAGTTACACAGCCTGAAGGCGGTTCCACAGCCACCCTTCCCCTCTCATGACAGGACGGAGGATTGCAGAGGCGGACAGCACGACACTAGCCACAGAGACAACGGCAACACAAAGCAGCAGCATCATGTCAAAACGCATATCACGATTATGAAAATCACCACCATTTTCACCATGATCATTCCAACTGATTGAGTTCATGCCTGATTATTTGCAGTTGTGGGATATCAGCGTCAGAAACAAGGTGGGCTACCATAATCAAAAAGACATAACGATAACGATAATGAAAATTACCAGTATCGTCATCATTATTATCATTGAAAAAAAAAAAAATCCAACTGATTGATTTCATGCCTTATTATTTTCAGTCGTGTGATATAAGTGTCAGTAGCAAGACAGATGACCGTAAACATAGTTTCGTTTGTTCGTTTTCATAAAACCCAGGCGCCCACACATGGCCTTTCCCAGGCTGTCAAACACGTACGAAAATAGGTCAATCCCCCCCCCCCCCCCCCCCCACCTCCCCCCGTGCCTTGCCTCACAGCGTCCTGCCTCCTGTCATCATCTCAGGTTAAGTGGGGGAATCAAAGGATATCACTTATGTTACAGCAAAGGGTAGCCACGATAAGGACAACATAGTCATCATCTCTGGTCAAGTAACGAAATCAAAGGATACCACTTCTGTTACACAAAGGGAAGCCACAATAAGGACAACATAGTCATCATCTCTGGTCAAGTAACGAAATCAAAGGATACCACTTCTGCAACAGCAAAGGGACAACATAGCTACAATAAGGACAACATAGTCATAATCTTGGTCAAGTAACGAAATCAAAAGATACATTTCTGTTACACAAAGGGTAGCCACAATAAGACACAACATCTTCAACAAATCGGTATCTTTTGATTTCGTTACTTGACCAGGTAGATATGACTATGTTGTCTTGGTATTGTGGATACCCTTTTGTGTAACAAAGAAGTGGCCACAATAAGGATTTCGTTATCATCTCTGGTCAAGTAACGAGATGATGACTTCTATAAAGGGTAGCCACAATTCTTATTGTAGCTAACCTTTGTGTAACTTCTGTTACAAAGGGGTATCTCTTTGTAAGTACGAAATCAAGGTTTTCGTTACTTCTGTTACCAGGGTAGATGATGACTAGTCATCATTGTCCTTATTGTGGCTACCCCTTTGCTGGAACAGAAGTGGTATCTTTTGATTTCGTTACTTGACCAAATCAAATGATGACCACTTCTGTTGGGAAGCCCTTATTGTGGCTTCCCTCTGTTGAAAGCAGAAGTGGTACAACAAAGGGAAGCCGCAATCAAGACAACACGTTATCATTCAGTAACTGGCATCAGAACCGACATCCTCTCAATAAATATTTATGACTAAGACGGCGACACTGATGATGACGATGACAATGGCAATAATAATGATGACGTGATGGTGACAATGAGGATGATGACCACGACGGTAACGACGAAAATGGTAAAACTGATGATGATGTTATATACATGATAAACTGACTATGATTATGACCGCAATCATAACGAAGAGCACAATCGCTTGAATAAAAACTGATACATTCTGTTCTGCTGTGAAGCCGTTTATCTATCTGTCTGTCTGTCTTGTCTGTCTGTATCCCTGCCTGCCCCCCCCCCCCCCCCCCCCCCCTATCCCTCCTCCCCCCCCCCTCTCTCTCTCTCTCTCTCTCCTCTCTCTCTCTGTCCTCCTCACATATGTCTGTCCTCATCCACCCAAGATCTCCCCCCCCCCCCCCCCCCCCCCACCCCCAAATCCCATCCATCCTTTTCACTTCTTTTTTTTCCCCTCTTGGCGCCTCTCTCCTTCTGTAATATTCTCCCCACCCTCTGACACCTCTCTGTCTGCTTCTATTTTCAGAGTCCTGCCCACCCGGGGCCAGAGGGGTCTACGTTCTACAGGAATAGCTGGCATTCACGTGCTGAATATCCAGACCATCTCTGCAGACAGCAGCAGCCACGACCTTCTCACTGACCATTCTCCACCCTCCCTATACAGGCGGACCGTTTGGCTGGCGGGCAGCGAGCGTGGCTGTCCTTTTCTTCTTTTCATCCTGACTTTAGCTTGTCGCTTGTAGCAGACACCCGTCTCCTGTGCCAGATATACCATTTCTCGGCATCCGAAGGTTCAAACCTCTGCTTCTTCCCTTCCGCCAGAAGCCAAGAGTCCCATCCACTCCTCTTCGTAGAAACAGCAGTCGGCGTTTCCACCTTTTATGTGTTAAACGAGCCACCAGTATCTCCACTGTTCGAATAAACAAGTGATATTTTTTCTTCCTAAACAAGAGGCCAGAATCTTCTCTTCTCTTCGCGGATCTTTGCGATCCTTTAGGTACACCGACCACCATCACTGGCTTCTTTCCTTAACACAGGGAGCAGGCTTTCCACTGAAGCTAAAAAGAAAAACAAAAACAAAAAAAACAAAAACAAACAAAAAAAAAACGACCAATATCTTCAATTTTCTATGTAAACCAGCAACAAAAATGTCCGCGAGTGTAGAGGTCTGAAGAACTTCAGCCAGCCCCAGGCAGGCCTAGCTTCG
>JADBJO010005526.1:122500-130000 GCA_016801955.1 Conus betulinus
GTGTGCGCGCGCGCGCGTGCGTGCGTACATTTGCTTCTTTTTCTTTCTTTTACTTTTTTTTTTTTTTTTTTAAAGAATATTATGAAAAAGTTTTGCCATGTGAAGAGGGCCTGCGCTATTCACATGAGCAATAACAATGTTTGAATGATTCTGTACCATTTACATGTGACAATGCCAGATGAAGTTTCATATTAACGCACGGGCTTTAATTTTGTAAGCTCTCTTATCTTGTCTAACGATTTTGCTATGAATTCCAAATAACAGTCCAGTCTACAGAAATCCCTTTAAGAGAATTAACATGATGGTGAAAATGAACCCCCCTCCCACCCCCTCCTCCCCCCCCCCCCCCCCCCCCCCCCCCCCCCCAAAAAAAAAAAAAAAAAAAAAAAAAGCCATCGCCAAGATCTGCAGAGCTTTTAAATCAGCCGTGGGAGTGTTTATTGAAATACTGACGTTTATTTCTGGAAGCTTGTTTGCCCCCCCCCCCCCCCCCCCCCCCCCCCCGATTCTTAAATTCCTGAAAAAATGGGGCTTCCCCATCAGATTGGCCTCCCAACGTGGCTGAGATTAACTGTCAGCGTATGACAACTCCGCAAGTTCCGAGTGGCGGATCTTCTTCTTAAAAAGAGTTCTTGACCTCATCTTGCCGGACAGGGAGAACTCTCACCCTCCCCTGTCAATGAATGAATGAATGAATAAATTACTAAACAAAAAGATAGATATCACAAACACTAAATGAAAAGAAAATAAGAGAAACAAGGACAGGTTAGCCGGAGCCAGCCGCTGTGGTGCAGTGGTTATTCGTTACATCGCCGGCTTTGTGGATTGGGGCCGAGATCGCGGGTTCGAGTCCCACTGGCGTTTTGTGGGATTTTTCGGGCCAGGCCGACGGGGTCTTCTTCCCCCTGAGCTCGGTCAGCTGTGGATCGAAGGACAGAGACTGGCAAACTGCAGTTCCATCCCCTTTGATAGAAGCGTTCCAGAGCGCTGCAACTTTTCCCGACCAACACTGCAGGTGTCTGTATCTCTCGGGGCATGACTGACACCGGGATGTATTATGGCAAGACGCCGGTGGCACGATCTTCTGCATGTCTTGATCAAAACAAGGAGACACTACTTTTCACATCTACTGCTGACGTCAAACGCAACATTTTGTATAAACGTAATTTTTCAAACATGTTTTTTTATGACGTGTATTTAAACGAAAAAAAAAAAGGTAGGAAAAGAAAGAAAGAATAAAAAGAAAGAAAGAAAGGAAATGGAAAAGAAAGAAAGAATGAAAAGAAGAGAAAAAAGAAAGGGAAGGGGAAAAAAGAAAGAATGAATGAATGAATGAAAAGAAGGGATAAAAGAAAGGGAAGGGAAAAGAAAGAAAGAATGAATGAAAACGAGAAAAGAAACGGAATGGAAAGAAAGAATAAAAAAGAAGAAAGAAAGAAAGGAAGGAAAAGAAAGCAAGAATGAAAAAAAAGGGAAAAAAGTGAAATTAAAGAAAGACAAAAATGAAACGAAGAAAAAAAAAAAAGAAATAAAAGAAAAAGAAAAAAAGAAAAAAATGAAAAAAAGAAAGAAAAGGGAAAAGAAAGAAAGAAAAATGAACAGAAGAAAGAAAGGGAAGGGAAAAGAAAGAAAAAAAAAATGAAAAGAAGAAAGAAAAAGAAAGGAAGGCGGAAAATGAAATCTAGGGGTTGCAGAATTACAGTATGGTATGGCACTGTGGTCTTCAATAAGCGTGAAGAGAAATGTGCGTTAGAATAACACGAATGTTTTCGAACAGTCGGAATAGCTTTTCTTGTTTTTTTGTTTTGTTTTTTTTTTTTTCTGTTGAGCGACAGAGCGTATCGTTTGATCGTGAGGTGGCGACAGGGTGGTAGTTTGTCCTGGTGGCACTGGGACACGCTGTCTCTCTGGAGAATACACTTTTTGTACTTATTTTGACTGAGGTAGGAGATGACCTGTAGAATCCATGTCTTCTGCAGCTCCGTCGTTACCCCTCGTCCCCACCCCCACCCCCACCCCCTCCCCACCAGCGAGCGAACAACACAGAAACAGTCAGACAGACCGGAAGACGCAAGAGAAAAAGATGTATCTGTTCTTTTCCATGTACGAGGTGAAGAAACTGTTCTGTCGAGAATAAAAGACTGTCGTTGTTTTCCCCCCAGATATGCTTTAGTTTCCGTCACGGTCAAATGACGTGTACTGGCATTGGTCTGGATGTGAACTGTCGCTTCCCGTCCCAACCCCAACCTCCCTCCCACCCCCTTGCCCCCATGGTTTTTTGACCGTTGGTACTGTCACTCTTCGTCCCAATGCGTGACAAAACACCCCTATGTCGTCCACATTACGTCATTTCTTCATGTTCAGTGCAGTCATGATTCCTTGTCGTAAGCCAGCGAGGAACAATGCATTCAATGTTCGTCTTGTCCAAAGGATGAAGACACATATAATACCTCTGGTTCCCAGCGACAAACACCCGGGCACACGACTTGAGATCGGTGTCGCCTGTTTGTCTCGTGCCACACACAATTATCATAACAGGCCTACCCGGGTCGTAGCGTTTCCATGCTAACTAAATGAAATAGTATTTGGGTTAAATGACAATGTTTAGCCAAACCATGAAATTACTATTTTGGGGCCCCGAGAAATCTTTGTTCCCCAAAACCCTGTGTGATAGTGGTTTGTTTTTTTTTTTGTTTTTTTTTCATATTTTGGCCGTTTTCCTTCCTCTTTTCATGAAAATGATGTTGCCCCCACTTTCGTTCTATGACAATGTTTAAGAAGAATGTTTGAAACGAGCTTAACAGCTTTTTTCTTCTTCTTTTCCTCTAACGACAATGTTTGAGTTGGTCAAAGGATACAAGTACAACCGGGATATGTACGGAATTGAGGAATAAGCATACCCATGTTTTAGTTCCCCAAGTACCAGTGACACTTTTCTTCTGTCACATGCATGAGATCACAGACTGTGTTCGGTGCCAGACATGCCCCACCTCCGCCAAATGTGAGTGTGATCCAGCTTTCTCCCATCATTGATCATCATCGTTTCTTCTTCTTCTTCTTCTTCTCCTTTTTTCATTTTCTTTAGCGAACTACGGGTATGAACAACGTTTTCCGTATTTTCTGTCAAGTCCACCCATACGGTGATGTACCATTAAAATTATTTTCAATTTCAAATCATCAATTCAAGTCGATGTCTCTCTCTCCATACATCTCCCTGCTCTGTCAGACTGTTTCGATCACTCTCGTCTTTTTCACTCTTTCACTGTCTCTCTCCTCTGTCTCTTTGATATTGTATCTCCCAATGAATGTGGGGAGAGAGAGAGAGAGAGAGAGAGAGAGAGAGAGAGAGAGAGAGAGAGAGAGAGAGAGTCTTTCATGGTTATTTGAATAAAATAAGTAAAGAAGAACACATGCGCACGCACACGCGCGCACGCGCGCGCACACACACACACACACACACACACACACATGCAAGCTTGTGCGCATATGCAAAAACACTCTCCCTCTCTCATTCACACACACACACACACTCTCTCTCTCTCTCTCTCTCTCTCTCTCTCTCTCTCTCTCTCTCTCTCTCTCACACACACACACACACACCACACCACCACCACCACACACCACCACCACCAATAGCATCAACAACACACCAATGGAAAGTGTTTCCGTGTTCCGCCGCTATCAAAGAGTACAGCCAACAATGCCCCCCCCCCCCTCAGCCAATCCAACCCCCCCCCCCCCCCCCCCCTCCCCACATCATCTTCTCTCTCCCTATCCCCACCTTTCACCACCATACGACACTCCCCCCCCCCCCGTTCCCGGCTGGTGTCTTGTCAACTCCACCAAGAGACCCTGACGGCCCCCCCCCCCCCCCCCCCCCCCCCCCCCGCCTCTTCGCTGCCAGGCCAGCTGTCATGAAGTCACCGTGTATGTCGCCCACTCTTTCTCTCCGACCACTCCTTCCTTCACTCCTCGCCTCCCTCCCTCCAGACCCCCACCCCCCCCCCCCCCCCCCCCCCCCCCCCCCCCCCCTGTCTCGATTACTGTGATAACTTCCCCACGAAACGCTGCCAGAATGAAAAAAAACAACAACAACAACAACAACAAAGAAACAGACGAACGACAGCAAAAACGACCCCCTCCCTCAGAAGCCTTGTTTTTGGGGGGAACAGTTGTTCCCCTGTGTGCTTTGTTTTCAAGTTATGTTCCCCTGTGTGCTTTGTTTTCAAGTTATGTTCCCCTGTGTGCTATGTTTTCTCCACTCACTCTGCCTGGGACGGATTGGATGCCCTGAAACAAAAGTCCTCTTTGTCTGGACCGGGTATCCCCTCCCTCCCTCCCCCCCCCCCCCCCCCCCCCCCCCCCCCCCCCCCCCCCCCTCCTTGAAGACTCCGAACCTTTCGGATCTTTCCCTGTACTATCTTTTCTTCAAATAAACACTCCTTTCAAGTATGGACGTGTCTCCTCCCTCTTGGGACACGTTCCTCTTCAGTTGTATTATTGTTTTCCCCCCTGAACACTTTTTTCAGGAACATGTTTCTCTTCTCCTAACTACAGTTTCTTCTTTAGGACATACACACACGCACTCTCCTTTTTATACTACATTTTCTTTCTTTTCTTTTTTTTTTTTTTTTTTTTTTTTTTTTTCTTTCTTTTTCTTTGAACATATTCATCTTCCTCTATGTAACAAGTTTCTTTTTTTTTTTAGTACTTTTTATTTTCTCTCCATTGAAACATTCTCCTCTTTCTCTGTGCTACATCTTCGTGTTTAGGGCTTTTGTCTTACTCTGGTACTACACCTTGTGTTCAGGACTTTCCTTTTTTTTTCTTTTTCTTGGAACATGTTCCTCTTTCACCGTACATTTTTGTTTTTTAGGAAATTTTTTTCCTTGGAAGATATTCCTCTTTGTCTGTACAACATCTTTAATGGTTCTTTATTTTTCTGTATTTTCCCCCCTTTTTTCGTTTATTTTTTTTCCTTGGAACATATTTTTCTCTTCTTCTCTCTACTGCAATTTTTTTTTTTTAAGGATTTTTTCCCCCCTTGGAGCAAATTCCTCTTTCAAAATACTTAGTATTTTCTTTTTTTTTTTTTTTTACTTTTTTTTTTTTTTTTTTTCTTTTTCAAAACGTCCTTAAGTCCAAAGAGTTCCCCTTGGAACATGTTCCTCTTCGTACTTCTTCTATTCCTCTAGATAAACACTCCCCTTTAAGTTTTTTTTTTTTTTTTTTTTTTTTTTTTCCAAGAGGCATGTTCCTCTTTGTCTTACTAAACATTCTCCAGTAAAGACCCGCTCTCTTCAAGGTCGTCTGGAACGCATTCCTCTGTGTCTGTACCATGTTTTCTCCAAATGAACTTTGTCTCTGTTCAAGGACGTTTTTTTTTTTGGAATTAGTTTTGTTTTTTAATTTTGGAATAGTTCCTCTTTAAGGACTTTTTTTTTAATGGAACTCCTTTTCTCCACATACATTCCTTACTTAAGGACTCTTTCTTTTTTTTTAATGGAGCTAGTACCTCTCTGTCTACATACATTTTCTCCAAATCAACTCTTTCTACTTAAGGACTTTTCCGATAGAACTAGTTCCTCTCTGTCTATAGTACATTTTCTCCAGATAAACTCTTGACTTAAGGACCTTTTCCTAAGGAACTTGTTCCCCTCTTGTAATACATTTTCTCCAAATAAACTCTTTCCACTTCTGGACGTTTTGATGGAACTAGTTCCTCTTTGTCTATAATACATTTTCTCCAGATAAACTCTTTACTAAAGGACCTTTTCCTAAGGAACTTGTTCCTCTTTGTAATACATTTTCTCCAAATAAACTCTTTCCACTTCTGGACGTTTTGATGGAACTAGTTCCCCTTTGTCTATAATACATTTCCTTCACTCTAGGGACTTTTCTTATGAATCTGGCACACGTTCTTCTGTGTCTATCCATTTTTCTCCGAATAGACACTTTAATAAAGACCTTTTTTTCTGGGTCGCGTTCCTCTCGTCGTCTCCAAACACCTCCTCCTTTATAGAAGCCCCCCCCCCCCCCTCCCCCATCCAACAACCTGGAGCATGTTCCTCTTTCTCTACGCACGACTGACCTCCAGTGAATACTCCCTCCCTCCTGTTGTTGTTTTTTTTTTTTGTTTGTTTTGTTTTTTCTCGAACATTTTGCACTTCCGTCGAGACTCCATTGAATTCCCAACAAACATCCCTTTTGTTTTTTCTTCTTTTTTTTCTTTTTTTTTTTCGCCTGGACTATTCTCTGTTTTTGTTTACTACAACAGTTACCTCCCAATAAGCACCCATATCTTTAAGGGATTTTTTTTCTCTCAAACTTCGTCCTTTTTGTCCAACTAGATTAACCTCCAAATGCAAACTTACCGCAGAAGACCTTTATTTTTAACCTTTTTTTCCGAGGGAGTTGGAGACGAGGGAAGGCGGAGGGAGGGGGGGGGGGGGGTCTTTGAAAACACTATGTTGCCGTCCCAGTAGATTCCCTCCACATGAGGAAAAAAAAATAATGAATTCCACTGTTTTTCTGTTCTACATTTGGCTGCTAAATACGCTTTCCATTTGAAGACTGGTTTTTCTTAGACATATTCTTCATTGTCTATACAAGGCCGACGTCCCAATAGAGTTCCCCTTTAGACGGACTTTTTCTCATAAACATCTTCCTCTCTATACCACCAGCTCAACCTCCACAAAGAGTTCCTCTATTTAAACATTATTTTTCTCAGCTGAAATTTCCAATTAGTACTAGTTCGACCTCCCAATAACCACTTGCTCTCCATAAAATCCTTCCCCCCCCCCCCCCCCCCCCCCCCCCCAGCAACATTTTCCTCTTGTAAAACCTTCTCACTATGAAGACTATTTTCTAAAAAAAAAAAAAAAAAAAAAAAAATATCCTCTAGCTCCCAGTCAAGAAATTCTTTCTATACAGATTATGTATTCTGGATGCCCCCCCCCCCCCCCTTTTTTTTTTCAGGGCTGGGTTAACCTCCAAACGACGATTTCCCCAACCATTTTTTTTCTGGAATTTTTTGTCTTTGTCTATACTTGGTTGACACCCCCCCCCCCCCCCCCCCCCCCCCCCCCCCCCCCTCTCTCTCTCTCTCCAGACTCTTTGCCATACTCTTGTATAAGGTCACCTCCGTACACTGACCCCTTCCGCTGTTTCTGCTACATTCTTTTCTGCTTTTCTCTGTTCGGCGGACCCCCCATAAAAAACCGTCTCTATAAAGACTAACTTGTCCGGGGCATCTTCTTCTGTCTGTCTGTCTGCCCTACGCAGACCGACGCCCGGCAAACAGATTCTCCCTTCAAAGACCTTGAGGATCTCGGGAGAGGGGTGGTCGTTGCTGAAGGGTTCCAGAGTAGGTATATACTTGGAGGAGGAGTGACGGCTAGGGTTTTCTTTTTTTTTTGTACTCCCAGTTCTTATAGACCAGGGAGTACTTTACAATGGGAACGGAAAAATTGCTGTCTGTGTGTCTGTCTGTCCATCCGT